>CAMKVN010001193.1:0-20160 GCA_946474995.1 Funneliformis geosporum | reverse complement strand
AAAATTAAATTATTTTAAAAACCTTTTTAAAAACTTAAAATCTTTGTTAATAAAGTTGATAAAATATATATTAAACTATATTTTTTTATATATTAATAATATTACTAAAATTAATATTTTATATTTTATAAAGAAATTAACAATTTTTTTTAATTTTGCAGGCAAATTTGCCTGCTATACAGTCTAAGGGATAAAATATTTTCAGTTGTATTTAGTTGCAATTTATTAGTAGTCTATAAATTATAAAATTAGCTGTAATAATAAACAAAATATAGAAACTAAATTAACAATAAATATTAGAATTAAAAATGCTTTTTTAAACTATTTTTAGAAAATTTGGGTTTTGAAATATTTGAGATTAAACTATTTATTATAATAAATATCTTTACCTAAATTTTTAATAGGTTTTTCTGTAAGAAGTTTTATAATAGTATAACTATTTACAAGCAGACATATATATCACTTTCAATAATTGTCACAGAACTCAATATCTACTATAGAATTGATTTGCACTTAAGACAAAGGTTTAACTTTACCAAACATTTCTCTCGCTTTAGATCAAAATATCTTCTCTATAGGTCAAACCTATGTTACCCTTAGCAGATGTTCTACCTGGGACAATGTTAAGATTTTTTACCTTGACAGGTCAGCATTCATGACAGATCAGGAGATGATTCTAGAATATCAAAGATTACAAGACATCTCATGATTAAATCCTTATAATTTTCAATCATAAATGAAAATAAAAATAGCAAAGCATTCAAGATCATGTTAAATAAATTGTTTAATTAAAATCATAACTTGCTAATCACAATCTTCATAAAAAAATATATCAAAAAAAAAACATTCACGATAAAATCATTTATTTTTTTATTATATTCCCTCCTGTATGACGAATTACACTTGTATGAGCATTGCGCTTGTGTGACACATTAAATAACATTTTTGGGCTGAAAATCGGTATTTTATTTATTAGATATATGATATCATTTATCTTAGTATTATCGTTATGATTAAAACGTTATACTATACTATATTATTGTTTGTCATTTCGAAATTTATTTATTTGATAATGTTGTATCATGTGAATATTTGAAATTTTAAATAGCTAAATTAATTTAATATATTAATTTTTAAGTCCGGAGCATAAGGAGCATAAGTAGAACCAATCAGATTTTTGAATCAAATTTTTAGTGCTACCCATACTATATGGGCTTCGTCTTATGAGAAATCAAATGTGCAATATTTTATACAATTTTCGGTATAAACAACCTTTTGTCGTTGTCGAATTCAAAGCAAACAATACAGAGAAATTATGATAAAGAAATCTTGATCCGCAAAAAGCTATCCAAATAGACTTATCGGCACCAATCTTTAAACTTCGAGAAATAAGAGACAAAATGTTTGTGACCGAACCGTGACTATTCTCTTCTTGTTGGAAATTTTAAACTTGAAAGTTTCAGAGGAAAAAAGCCTGTTTATAATTTAGCATCACATTTTTTGTTCCATTTTGATTAAAAAAAAATTCACAGGTAATAGCGAAGGAATAATTAGATATTAATTATCGAAATGCCCAATTACCAAAAATCTAACTAGCCTTGGAAAAGAAGCACTAAATACAAAAAGAATCAAGTGTAGAAAAAGATTATAGTTCTTGGGCAAATAATTGATAACATTTTCATGAAGCAAGATCAAGTTTTTGATTCACGAAGTTTCGTAGAAGAAAGCGATTAAAATATTTTTTTTTTGATTATTCCGATCTATTATTACTTTGATAGAAAAAATCTATTATGTATGTCTTCAATTTACTCATAATTCAAAAATTTCCTATTTAGAAATCAATTAAAAAAACGAAGATTGTAATTGGTTCTTTAAAAATTTCTGTTTCGGGATTACAATTCAACGCAGCAGTGATATCAAATCCTTTTAATTTATCTTGCATTACTTATTATTACCAATATTGGATGACAGTTGTTTACTGTGTAAAACGCCAAATGCTGCGGAAAATTGGCTTTTTGACATTGATACAATGAAATTTATGAGCATTTGAACTATTATAAGAATAGCGAGATTCTTTTAATATTATTGAATGTGACATATGAGTCATTCTTGCGGATATGATTCCTCACAAAGAGATTTTCATGCATTATATAAACGATAATAACAAATAAAAAAGGGAACTGCTAAACTTCATAAAAGGAAACGTATCATGCGTATCTGTTTTTTCAAAAGAACGTTCGATTGATCGGAAAATATTAAACAATTAGTCCCGCAGCAATTATTCTTTGTTGATATCGTTGGTTAACTCGATGATTTAAATTAAATTTTGGGAATAGAGTATTCAAACAATACCAAATGGAGCCAAGCTAATACCGAATTCCGGTAACACAACCATGTTACGAAATAATTATTTTGTCTCCGCAGCAAATTGATTTTACATTACTCGATACACAATGTTACACTTTTAATTAATCGAAACGTGGTGTTTGCAAAAATAAATAGTATAAATATGTCGCTTGATTTCATCCTCATTGAGGAATCAATTTCCCTTGTCACTTTGTTGTCGGGGTTATTTGTTAATTTCTCCTTTATGTTAATAAATCATTGATCGAATCAATTTTTTCTTGTCTCCAAAATTTAATTGATCATTTCTCCTATAAAAAAGAAAGTTACAAGTTAAATAAATAATTAAGCTCCCTTAATGTAAATTAAACTATTTGTTTTTTTTAAAAAAAAAGAAAAAAAAAGAAAAAAATTCTTACGCGACTTTAAGTATCTAAGATAGTAATTATGAATGAACATAATAAAGTTGTAACTGAAGTTGTGAAATCAAAAGATCAAAATGATGATAATGTTTTAACACGAGAAATTGTGGAAACATCTGATTCACATGTAGAAAAATCTCAATCATCTTCATCTGATGGTAAACCAACTAATAATAATGAAGAAATTGATTTATCTAAGGTAGATGCATTACCCCCACAATTAAATGAAGATAATAATGAAAATGAAAAATCCGATTTTATAAAAAAATCAATTGAAAATGATGAAAAAGGAAAAGATAATAATAAGAAATCTGATACAATACCTTTCTCTCAATTATTTCGTTTTTCAACTCCCGTTGATAAATTATTTATGATATTAGGTAAGGTTTGATTTTCTATGACATTACATTTATTATGTTTGCGTCTCTAATCCTAATTTTAAATACCTTTATTTAAAGGAACAATATGTGCATTGGCAAATGGAGTTTCAATCCCTCTTATGACAATTATCTTTTCCAAGTTCATCCAAAGTTTTTTTGATTTTGAGTTTTCCAACAATACTGGAGGAAATATTGATGCCGCAAAAGAAAAATTAAATGATGATATCATAAGAAATGCTTATTATTTCATGGCTCTCGGTTGTGGCGTTTTCGTTTTTTCTTACGGTCAAATGTCTTTTTGGATGTTTTCCGGTGAAAGACAGGCAAAAAGGATTCGTGAATTGTATTATACTGCAATCCTTCGTCAAGATATTGCTTTCTTTGATACTGTCTCGACTGGTGATGTTACCACTCGTATCTCTGGTGACACGAGCCTTTACCAAGAAGGAATTTCAGAAAAAGTTGGTTTAATATTACAACAGTTCGCCACTTTCATTGGTGGTTTCGCAATCGCATACACAACAGGTAAATAAATAGATAAAATAATTCTTTTTTTCCCATTAAAAAATATACAAATTTATTTTTCTTTTTTTTTTCAGGATGGAAATTGTCACTTGTTCTTACTGCTATAATTCCCCTCCTTGCTATCGCTGGAGGTGTAATGGCCAAAGCCATTTCTAATGACGCTTCTCAAGGACAAGGTACATCAATCTGCATTATATATTGTTATTTTTCATATAATTAATTTCTTTTGTTCATTATGATAGATGCTTACGCCGAAGCCGGTGGTATAGCCGAACAAGTATTATCTGGAATTCGAACTGTCGTTTCATTTGGCGGTGAAAAACGCGAACTCGCTCGTTACCAGAATAAATTAAATGATGCATATAAACTTGGTGTAAAGAAAGCTTTTATAAGTGGTACCGGTCTTGGTGCGATGATGGGTATTATGTTTGGAAGTTACGGTTTAGCTTTCTGGTATGGAAGTAAACTTATTGTCAATAATGAACAAACTGGTTCGGAAGTTTTGAATGTCTTCTTCGCTGTTATCATTGGTGGTACGTAAAGTATTTAATTAACAATATAAGATAAAGTAAAAAATTTGGTACCTTTTAAATCGTGTTCTAATTAATAATTATGTTTAGCTTTCTCGATCGGAAATGCTGCGCCGCACTTCTCATCGGTGGCAAACGCGTTAGGTGCGGCTACCAAACTCTTCGCTGTTATCGACAGGGTTCCCATTATAGATTCCTCTTCAAATTCAGGCAAAAATATCAATAGATCTGAACTTGTAGGAAAAATTGAATTCAAAAATATCAATTTTCATTATCCCACGCGCCCTGACGTGCAAGTTTTAAAAGATTTCAATTTAACGATTGAACCTGGTCAAACTGTTGCTCTCGTTGGTAGTTCAGGAAGTGGTAAATCAACAATTGTTGGTTTATTAGAAAGATTTTATAATCCCGCTAGCGGAACTATTACTTTGGATGGTGAAGATATTAAGAATATAAATGTTAAATCTTTAAGAACTCAAATTGGTCTCGTAGGTCAAGAACCCATCCTTTTCCCTGAAAGTATTAAGCAAAATATTTTATGGGGTGCTGATCCTATCGAGAAAGATCAAAGTTTGGAACATGTTATTGAAGCTTGTAAGAAATCCAATGCTCACGATTTCATTGATGAGTTACCAAAAAAATATGATACCTTGGTTGGTGAAAAAGGTGCTTTGTTATCTGGAGGTCAAAAACAACGGTAAGTATTGCGATGTTGTGAATGACATTAATCACATCACCTTTCTTGGGATAAACCTTTAATATTTGATATCTTATAGTATCGCAATTGCTCGTGCTTTGATTAAAGACCCTCCGATATTGTTACTCGACGAAGCCACATCTGCTCTTGATACTGAATCTGAGAAACTTGTGCAAGATGCTCTTGATAATGCTTCAACGAATCGAACTACAATCGTTATTGCTCATCGGTTATCAACCATTAAAAATGCCGATAAAATTGTCGTTATGTCTAAAGGTGAAATTATTGAAGTTGGTCGTCATGACGAATTAATAGCCAAAGAAGATGTTTATTTTGGACTTGTAAAAGCCCAAGAGTTAAAGACTCGACAACATGCCGAAGATATTAACGATGACGAAGAGGATGAAGACGATTCAAGTTTAAGTAGTCAAACCGAGAATGAAACAACCATTACTTTTGATGAAAAGCATCACAATTTACATTTACGTCGTATGTCAACAAAAGCTTCAACCGTAAAGTCTGGTGGTAAATCAGAGCAAGAAATTCTTGAAGGGTCCGAGGCAGAAAAATTATTGCAAAAAATGCCAATTTCAAGAGTCTTTAGAATGAACTCTCCCGAAGCTATTCTCTTATTCATTGGAACTCTCGCTGCCGCCGTTAATGGAGCCATCATGCCACTTTTCTCTTTAATTTTCTCTTCAATTTTAGCCGTATTTTCAAGAACTGATCAGTAAGCTAAGATATAATGATTCGACCGATTAAACGGTTTAATTGTGAAATAAAAATTAACTTTGTTAATTTAAAATTTTGTAGACCTGATGAACTTCAAAAACAAGCAAATTTCTGGGCTGGGATGTTTGGAGTTCTTGCTTTGGTCGCATTTCTTTGCAATTTCTTCCAACTTTCATGTTTCATGATTTCAGCTGAAAGACTTACAAGAAGGTTACGCAGCTTAACATTTGAAGCTCTTATGAAACAAGAAATCGCTTATTTTGATGATGAAAATAATGGTACCGGTATTCTGACATCAAAATTAGCTGTTGATGCTACTAAAGTAGAAGGATTGACTGGTTAGTTTCGTGATTTATTATTACGTTTTGTTTTTCCATTCTTTACATAATATAACACAGCATTTTTTTTTAGGTTCTTTGATGGGCAATATACTTCAAAGTCTTACAAATATCGCATTGGGACTTGTAAGTCAGTTTATTAATAACTGCTCAGAAAAAAAAACAAAGATAATAATTTTTTTAATCTTTCTTAATAGGGAATTGCATTTTACTTTGGTTGGAAACTTACATTGGTTATTCTGGCAGCAGCTCCGGTTGTTGCTATTGGTGGATTTTTGGAAATGAAGGCTCTCGCAGGTTATGGGGCCAAAGTAAGTACATTATTGATAAAATATCTTAAAAATATTCGATTTGTGAAAATAACGCGTTTTCTTTCTTTCTTTCTTATGAAAAATGTTTAGACGCGTAAAGCTTATGAAGGTACTGGACAAATTGTTCAACAAAGTGTTTCCAATATGAGAACAATTTCAGCCCTAACCAGAGAAGATACATTCAGAAACATGTACATTGAAGCTATTCGAATTCCTCACAAGATTGCCGTTAAAGGAAGTTTCCTATCATCTTTTGGATTCGCAGCTTCTCAAGGATTTTTATATTTTATCTGGTCTCTTGCTTTCTGGTATGGAGGTCAATTAGTTATTAGTCGAGAATACGAAACGTAAGTATTTTTTTTCGCCTTGCGACATTGTTGACTCGTATTAAATGTTTTATTTCCGCTATATTTTTAATTCCTATAGGAAAAAGATGTTTAATGTGCTCTTTGCTGTTGTCTTCTCAGCAATGGCCGTTGGACAAATGAGGCAAGTATGATGTTTATTTAGCGTCTTTATCGAAAGAAAAAAATCGCAGATTTTAATTTTAATTTTTTTATATTTTAATAGTACATTCGCGCCAAATACCGCAAAAGCCAAAGTTGCAGCACTTTCAATTTTTGAAATTCTTGATCGTAAACCGAAAATTGATGTCTCAGATACCGAAGGAAAAGATAGACCTACGCCAGTTACAGGTGAAGCAAGGATTGAAGAAGTGCATTTTAATTATCCAGCAAGACCCGATGTACATATTCTTAGAGGATTGGATATGTCAATTCTAGCTGGTAAAAATATTGCCCTAGTTGGATCATCAGGATCGGGAAAATCAACAGTCGTTGCATTATTGCTAAGATGGTATGATGTGAACTCAGGAAAGGTCGATATAGAGAAGGTTAATATAAAAGATTGGAACCTTGAATATTTGAGATCTAACCTTGCATTAGTAGGACAAGAACCTGTATTGTTTGATTTAACTATAAAAGAAAGTATTGCTTATGGTAAAGATGGGTGTTCACAAGAAGAAATTGAAACAGCAGCGAAAGAGGCAAATATTCATAACTTTATAATGAGTTTGCCTGATAAATATGACACAAAAGTAGGAGAAAAAGGTACACAATTATCGGGGGGACAAAAACAACGTGTTGCTATCGCGAGGGCATTAATTCGTTCACCAAAGTTATTATTGCTTGACGAAGCCACATCAGCTTTAGATTCCGAATCCGAAAAGGTAGTTCAAAATGCATTAGATAAAGCTTCTGAAGGTAGAACCACGATTACTATTGCACATCGGTTGTCCACTATACAAAATGCTGATTTAATTTTAGTTTGTAAGAAGGGTAAAATTGTTGAAAGAGGTAATCATATGGAATTAATCTCTCAACAAGGTTTATATTATGAATTAGTTAATAAGCAAACTTTAATGAAAAAGAAGTAAATATAATGAAGCAGAAATTTTTTAAAAAGAATAATTAATTCCCCTATTATAATAGTAATTACTTTTATTTTTCTTTTTTTATAATTGTTAGACTTTAATTTTGGCACATTTTATAATTTTTCATATAATTACGATGTAACTTTATATATAACTATTATGTAAAACATTTTAAAAATAAACCAAAAACCAAAAAAGAAAAAAAATCACGTTTTATATTTCTTTTCGAAAAATTAAACATTTAATAAGATTCGCATTATTAAATCTATAAAGTTAAATTAGTCATATTGAAGAAGCAAATTAGAAGTTGATGTGAAAAACAGAAATGAGTAATCAAAGAAGAATTTTTTTGTCAAAAGAAATTTAATGATGATGCGGTCTATGAAATAATGTGATATTTTACAAGAAATGTAATACCCGGGATACTATACGTTTTTATGTTAACATGAAATTTTATAAAGGATAATTTCGGAAGAATTTAAAATAAAAAGTTATAATTCAATAAGCTTTAAGGACCTGAAGTTGCGAGTTGGGAAAAGGCTTTCCCTTTTTGTTATTTTATTAAAAATATACATTAAAAATATCGTAATATTATACCTTCAAAAATATAAATTTCGTGACTATTATTAGGTTACTTCCTTCTTCGCCATATCCAATAAATCATTCACTTGTTTAATTACATCTTTATTTTCATCACCTTCATTGTGTGTAATATTTAATATATTTTTAGCATATTCCAAAATGTTTATAGCTTCTTTAACAGATTCCAAACCACCGGTTATATCATTCCAATAACACTTTCCTAAGGTAAACAAATGTAAAGCTATAATTGGGTGATATCTAGGATAAATCAATAAATAAATAGAAAGGATGTATTTTCCAAGAATTGTTGACTGATTCCATTGTTTTAAATCTATTTTATCATAAAATAATTTTGTCGTGGATGAAAGTGACGATATATCAAATAGATGATTTTTCTCAAGTAAAGTTGAAATTATCTCACACAAAGAATTTATATAATCCATCATCTTCGTATGATTTTTCAAGTGTGGTAATAAATTGGATAATATCAATGCGGTTATTTCCTCATTTTCGGACACGGTGAAACCTTTGTCTTCGATCAATTGATCGATTTTAGTTAAGATTCCAGAATGTTGCTCGTCTGGAGAGCATCTAGGGCACTGACATTTAAAGAAATACTTTTCCCGTAACAATTTCTGCCGAGTTGTCCTATCTAATGCCACATCAACATAAGAAATGTTAATTTCATCTCCGATACTTATATCTTGGATGCATTTAATTATTTGTGTTGCTCCATCGTACATAACGATTGCATTTGGCCGACAAGAATTATTAAACAATGACCCGATCGGATACCTAAATGATTATATTAATAAAAGGTTATATATATATATATGTTTTTGCCTTTTCACGAGATGACTACGTACGTTCCTTCTCCATATGTAAATAGTTGACTGTCATGTATGGTGAAATTATTACAATGAAATCTACATAAATGGTTAATTAAATCATCCTTTGTAACTTTATTGAATTTCAAAATTTCATGAACCTTTGTGGAAATCCTTTCGAATTTTACCAAATTCTTGACATGTTCATGATCGTTTCTATGCGTCATTAATTTGAAAAATATTTCAAACAGATAACCTTTATTTTCGAAAAATGGATCCAATTTCTCATCATTAAGGAATTTATCAATTAGTATCGAAACTCTTTTTAACATTTCTTCATCGTAATCTTCTACACCTTTTGATTTCGTGTAATTGGAACATAGCCATTTATGATGTGATAACCATGAAGATTTTTGACAGGATCTGTTACAATAGTATACACACTGGCATTTCGAACACGTTCGTAAAGGTGTAGAATCGTGACTCGTTTTTAAACATTGATCACACCTGAATTTATTAAATGTTAACAGTGGGAAAGAGGCTAAAGGGTATGAAATGATTATTGTTGATCCTGCTGTGAATATTTTATTGGAGATTATTGAACGAAATTTCTGTTCATCCTCTTTTAATTTTATCCCATGTTGAGATAAAAAAGATTCCATCTCATTTTTTTAAAAAAAAAAAAAAATTTGATTGAATAAAGTCGGATTATATAATCATCTTTTAATGTTGACATTTGATGTTCCTCGTGCGTGGAAAATCTATCGCAAAAAAAGTAAAAGATTACCGGAAAAAATTTTTTGATGATTATCACAATCAAGCTTACCAATTTGAGTAAATCTAAAAGGGAGAAAGAAACAAAAAAAAATAGTTACAATTATAAGTTATTTATTTTATATTTTTTTGATTTTAGATCTATTACATTAAAGTTTAGCGAAATTCGAATATGTCTCTTATATCCCCAAATACAACCTTTTCCACCAGTTGTTCATCATTACCTATTACCGCTAATACGGTTCCTGTTGAGATTTTTATTGAAATATGTCGTTATTTGTCTCCGGTTAATTTATTTTCTTTAATCAAAGTATGTAAACAATTTAGGAGTTGGTTAAGTTCAACTACCTCAAAAAGTACACGAGAGATTTGGTGTATTTCCAGAAAGAAATTCTTACCAAAATTACAATTATCCCCTTTTTCTAATATGGATGAACAATCATACACGAGATTAGGTTTAATTGAAAAAGGTTGTCAATTTTGTAAACGTAAAGTTTGTAAGGTTTATTGGATTTTTCGTGTAAGGAGTTGCAAAAAATGTTTCAGTAAAAGGATCGTAAGGTAAGTCTTTTACATTTTTTTTTTTTTAAAATATAAAAATATATCATTTTTTATTGAATGTATTTCAACTTATTCATTTCTTTTTTTTTAGTCATCGGGATTTACCAAGTGAGGCAATGTTTCCCGTGGATGTTTATAATTGTTTGCCCTATCTGAAAAGGGGAACTGATTGCATATATTGGCATCGTGATGTAATCGCAGCATGTAGAGAATTCAAAGAGCTTAGGAATAGTAATCCCGAAAAACAATCAGAATGGATAGGACAGAAGAAATCAGCGGCACAAAAAATTATGGAAGATTATAAAAAAAGATGTTCAGATCAATATCGTCTTTCATTATCACTTCGTAAAAAAGATAAACGACAGTTTGAGGGGATCATTCATGATTTAATGGAAGAAAGGTTGCCTAATGGTAATTCAAAGTATATTGTTAAATGGATTTGGGATTTACGATCTTGTGATGATGCATTTCAACTTTCGAGAGAACCTTTTGTGCAAAAGGATTGGAAAGAATTGAAGCATGCAATAATCGTTGAATATGAAGAATTAATGAAACAATTAAGAAGAATTCAAATATGTAAAGCCATATTATCTTTATTAACGACAACATCATCAGTTCATGAAAACGCACTTATTGAAAATGGGATTTCGGTTTCTGATCCTTTGATTGAATGTATCAGGTGGTGTCCTTCCTATCAAAACCCTCCCTTTTCCAATAATGATCCCAGGATTCCATGGGATGATCAATATTTATCAAGTATTCTTCTACCAAAAATTCGTGATGAAGCTCAAGAGTTAAGAAAATTACCTGGTCAAATTAAATCTGGTCCGATCACGACAGTTTATGGTGCATTGAGCCTTGGTTGTGAGAAATGTGAAATATTCATGTGTAAATTATGTCAAAATTTTATCAATAGAAGTGATGAACACTTTACTTATCATGAAGCCTGTCATCATTTAAAGAGTTCAAAGCATAATGTAGTTACCATTTTACCCGATGATATGATTTCTGTTGATAGAAATAGGGTAATGGAATGTATACCATTAATTTATCCTTTTGATGGCAGTCCCTCCGAAACTTTACAACACTATCGTCATTGGCATAATTATTAATTAATTATTATTATTATATGATTATAAACTTTTTTTTTATTATTATTATATTTAATGTAAAAAATTATTTAATGAAATTCTTAACAATCTATCTCCCAACAATCCATCTCCCATGCAGTAACAATTTGAAAGTACCCTTCAGTAATCTTTGCGAATGTTTTAAATCTTTTCTCATCAGATCTTAAACTAATTCCAACAATTTTTAAAGTCCTTCTCTTGGAAAATTTTAATAAAATATCAACATATTCCATACTAATCTTATTACTGTCATGAAAAATGATTGTTCGTAAAGGTGAAGATGTCATCTTTAAATAAGATTCTAGGGGAATAGTGGATTTAGGCATATAAATATCAATAAAAGTTAACTTTGGCAAAGAAATATTACATAATTCATCATAAATCTGATAAACATGAGAAGAATTAAATACAGAATTAAATAAAATTGAGAGATGGGTTAAACTACTTTCTAACACTGATAACGATGAAATGAACCCTTCTTGATATTGATTCCTTTGAATCTTTAAAATAGAAATATTTGGGCATCTAATAAAAAGGTCTTGAATTACTTCCAGCGATGTATTGTGATAAAAAGAAATCTTTTTTAAATTTTCATTTGTTAAATTTTTCAAGATGAACATAAGAACCCGTTTATCCACACAATCCAATTCCAATGATTTTAAATTAAAATCCGCTTGTGAAAAATTATCAAACACGTTTTGATCTAGACCACCACAACATAGCATACAAAGGTTTTGTAAATTCTTGAATCTTTGAATCGAAGAAAATGAGAATTGTTTAGAAATTCGGGTTAACTTTAAGGAGGTTAACGAATTTGAATGATTAGATGATAAAGTTTCAAGGATAGGTGTTAAATTCAAATCAAACTTTAAATGAACAAAGGATAATTTATGTTGTGCTTTGATTAACTGGATAATTAAATCAACATCCTTAACCTGTTTGTTGATTTTTCCATAGATTATTAGGTCTTGAATATTATGAGAATTATCTTTAAGTGAAACCAAAAGGTGATAAACATTAGAAGTTATAAAGGAAGTTTGGATCTCAAGTTTTTTTATATTCATAAACCCAGGTTGGAATTTGACAAAGATGCAAATCTCGGGGATATCATCACAGTTTATTGAATAAATGGGTGAGATTGAAAGGTTTTTAATGACTTTGGAATTTCGCATGATTAATTTTGTGAAAACTTTATAAATGTAGTTAAGTTGAATAATTTTTATTTCAAACCTGTGATGATTTTCATAATGAAAATTTTCTTTGTACCAACTTTCAATCGATTGAAAAAGTTCTGATGTATTGTAATCTTGAATATATGATGCATAATTAAATATTGTTGAAGGAAATTCTTCCGGTTGTAATGTAATGTAATCGCTATCATTGATAATCTCTAACCTCTCTTCTGGATTGAGCAAGGATGTTAACGTTTTAATTTCCCTTCCTTTTGATGTACTTGAAAATGGATGTTTCCATAAGATTGGAACGATAATTCTACACCAAATTCGATTTACGAAAAGAAATTTGTATAATGCTCTTATGTCATTTTCAAAATAAAAGAAAATTTCATCAGAACATTCTAAAAGGATCAAGTTTAGCTTTGAGGACATGCTTTATAGATTTTTTTTAAAAAAAAGGAAGTACCTTTTTATACAAAATGGATCACCACGGCTTTTGATATAAGCGGTAAGTGTATGTTACACGTAACTCAAATTTTTTGATTTCCAAAGGTCACTTTTAGACTTCTCAGATGATTCTTTGTTTTCATTTTATCAGTTCTACTATAAACATCCATCCAATCAAAATTCACCTTTTTTAATGTATTATATAACCGTATCAAATTTAGCGCAGTGGTCATTCTAATTTTGGTAAAATATTTATAGTCGTCGCGTACAGCCACACCTCCATTCATGCAAAATTTTCTATTTAATAATTCTGAAAAGTCCATTTTACATTCTACCTTTTGATTATTCTTTTGAGGGGAAAATGATTAAACATCCCACACATCGAATTCCAGGACCACAATCAACTCCTGTACTAACGACAAGTGGTGATGGTGATCCTTTAGGAACCTCACGTAGCACTGAATTTTCAATTCTTGTATCACAAGAAAGAGAACTACCCTCTAATCATCGTGATATATCAAAAGTTAGAAAAGTCAAAACAAATTGTTGCAGTACCGACACTTGGTTAGATGATGATAATGATCCTACAAGTTGTTTTTGGTGTGCCTTTGTTTTAATTTTTGTCTTAATTGTTGCAACTATTGGTAAATATTTTGATTTATTCATCATTAAAAAGAAAGCGAACCATGAATTCATTCGTTTCAATTTTGTAGGATATTTTGTACTTTATGCGGATATAAAACATCAAGTCGATATTCAATATTTTGAAGTAAAACCTTGCCCTCCTTCCATTTTCCTAACCTGTCCACAAGAGGTACCTTGCATATTTCTTTTAAAAATTTTGTTTAAAATATAATTATCCGAATCCTTTTGTTTTAATGGTTATACATAGGGATCATTGTGTTTACCTTGTTCACAAGGAGAGGTAATTTATTTAAAACAACGTTTTATGAAATAATCCGTTTTTAATTATTTTGAATTATTCAAATATTAATTCTAGAGATTATGTATGTATCATTTTGAAGAATGTCTAAGGTATTACTGTGTTTCACAGAATTTGGTAGGTCACCGTTTTATTCTCCTGTATTTGAACCACAATCGAATTGTATTTACTTTATATATCTTTTTTTAATAGACTTGTGGATTGAAATGAGGCTGCATTTATTGTATAATATATCGAAAAATACTTTAGAAGAATTATAATATATTTATTAAAAGATTACATATTTGGTAATAAGTGGATTTACGAATACAAATGTTAATACAAGTACATGTATAATTTTAAAAATTATCATATAAAATAAATAAGTAATTAAATTTCTTTCAAACTAATTGATAATTAAAAAAGAAAAGCAAAAGCACAAAATAAAACAGCAGCGCTTAAACTGACGCCAGAAGTGGCCTTGATTAAACCAGCAGACGATTTGGCAGATCTTTGATCAAGTACAGTGTCAATTACATGTATGACGCCATTGTTTGTCAATATATCGGCGGTGATTACTTTAGCATCGTTAACAAAAACCTCTCCACCCGAAACCGTGATTATAATTTTGTCCCCTTGGGAAGTTTTTGCATGAGTGTTATTTTCGACTGTACGAGAATAAAAAACACCTCTTGCGATGTGATATTTCATGGTATCCTTAAAATCTTTGGATTCAAATGTGCTTCTTGATAATTTATCAAAGGCTTCATTATTTGGGGCAAAGATTGTAATTTCCTTTTCACCGTCAACATCCGAAATGAGATCTTTGGTGCTAAGTGTTTGTGAAAAGGTTGATAATTCAGAAACTTGCTTGGCGGTATCTGATGGTCCCTTTGGTGGCATTAATACTAGAAAAAAATTTTTTTTTTTTTTTAAAAAAAAGTTAGCTTAGTAAATAATTTTAATAAAATTAATCAGTTAAAATTAAAAAATTTACCTTTGTCAATGATATGAATGATACCATTTTTGGCTTCCAAGTCAGGTTGATCAATTTTAGCTTTCTCGAGACCATCGCTAATGGTAGCATTACCTTTATCAGCAGACCTGACCACAACAACCTGACCTGCTTTATCAGGTAGTTTAACCCCCTCGGTAAGTAATGTGTTTGGATATATGGTTTTGATAAGGTCATTGACTTTGGCGACTTTATTAATGATGTGATATCTTATAATACTTTCTATTTCTCTTGAATCTTTTGGGTAGTTTTCACCGAGAGCTGCAAAAGCGTCATCCGATGGAGCTAGTATGGTCATTTGATCGGTTCCAGACAAAACTTTGGAAAGTCCATCATTTGCACTGATAAAATTCCTCAATGTGGTCAATTTTGGATTTTCAATTACATTATCTGTAATACTCTTTGTTGAATCTTGTGAAATAACCGATGAAACGAAAGTCGCGACAATAATAACGAGATGTTTAAGTTGCATTGTGAATTTGCTTTTTTGGGTAGAAATTTTTATCAAGTAATTTTAAGATTATTTGCTATCTTGGGTTCTAAGATGTACCCTTTTTATATTAAACTTTACATTATTCTCTTTATTCGTCATCATATCTTCTTGTCCTACCTCAAATTATGATGCGTGAATTACTTCATCGATCTTTTTAAAAATGAAATAATTATGAGATCATCGACTCGCAAAACTTCAAAAAAAAAATTTTCCAAGTATATTGCTTATTTTGTGGCTAACAATAATTGTTTCATATTGTTCGTCGATCAAGAAAAAAAATTTTTTTAATTAAACATCCCTATTTTTTTCTTAAATGAAGTGCGTCATATGAATTATGAATACCAAATTGGTTATAGTCCTGTTGCAGTAAGAAAATTTCTTTGGTGAATAATATTATACGCCTCTCGAAGAAATTTAAACTTTTTTTTTTTACGCCTTTCATATTAAATAGTAACATTTTAATTTTTGAAATGACGCAAATGACGTCGAAAGTCATTTAACCGCTTAAGATGTCGTAACCGGAATTATAATATAAATTATCGAATTATCGAATTCGACTTAATTGTCTATAGCTTGGCAAGTTTTTTTTTTTTTCAAAAAAAAAAAGGTTCTGGTTAGCAAAAAACGTTCATGATTCGCATTTGATGGTTATCATATTGAATAAAGTTCATCATTATTGAGATAATTATTTTCTTATCTATCAATTAATTTTTCTTGAATAGTCAAGATAATTTGTGATTCAGCATTGAATCCTTGTAAGTTTCGTCTCATTTATTTTTGAATACATTATTTATTTTAAAAACTGTTATTAATTCCTTGATCACATAGTTAAAGAAATGTAATAATAACATTTGTAGTAAGAAATTTAATTGTAATATTTTATAAGATTTGTTTGTGGTTTTATACACAGAGATGAGTTCAACATATTATTTTAACTTTATGTATTTTTTTCAGATAAATAATTTATTAGAAGTGTAAGTAAGCATAATAATAATAAAATATTATGATTAATCAAAAATTATTTTAATTAAACTATTTCAATTGAAATTTAATAAATTAAATAAGTTAAAGTTAAATAAAGCTTAAACTACTGTATTTAGTTTATATTAATAATAATCATATCAATTTTAAAATGTATTATAAAAACTAAAGTTTTAAAGTATTCTTTTCAACTTAAAGATAAATAGGATTAATTATCAAAGAATATTCTAATCTTCAAAAGAAAAGGCTAATGTAACATTTTTAATGGTATTCATGAGTATGTGATCATTTTGAATGACTTTTCAAAATACACTTTCCAAAATATATTTTGCATATTTTCTGGTTTTACAAGTTTTTCCATTAATATACCTGCAAATTCCTGAGAATTTTTCAATTGATTTATAAATAAACATCTGAAATAAACTGAAATAATCAATTTATTCATCTATAGCAAATACTATAAGAATGTAAATAAGAATTTATAATGAAATAATTGAAATAATTACCAATTTATTCTCTAATTTTATAATCTTATATGATTTATTTTATAGTAAAGAAAAAGTGCTATTTCTAAATTTTTTATCTAATTGATGCTTTTGAAATATAGTTTTTAATGTACTAATTAAAATATTAAGTTCAATACAAATCTCAGTAAATTGATATTAGTTATATTTATATATATAATCTAAAGTATTTTAATAAAGTAATGATTATTATTATATAATATAGTAATAATAATTATACTTATAAATAATAGTAGTAAATATAAAAAGTAGAAGAAGTTTAGCGAATCTTAGTTTAGAGATTACCGTAAAGCGCATTCTATAATACCCTGGGTATTTTACATTCTACAAAATTTTAAGGGGTACTATAATCGGAGGGTACTTTGATGTGATGGGAGTACAATACATGGCAAAAAAGTCTTAACTATATATAAGTAACAAGTTAATAGATGTGATGCGATAATTTTTTTGATTTAACTATGGCGATAATTGGTAATAAACATCATAAGCAGTGTATAAAATCTAAGTTAAAATTTATGTGCATAAATTAATTAATTATTACTAAAATAGGAAAATCATAACATTTTCTTATGTAAAATTACCTTTTTTATTCATAATTTATCTATTTTTAGTAATAATTTGTGCACATTTTATGTTGTGTAATATGTGTACACAAAAAATTAATGTGCACATGTGCACAGATTTTACACACTGGTCATAAGCATGCTAGAGTTACTAAAAAACTTCGACGATAATGGTGTTCTCATGAAAAACTTATGGTATTATATTATGCACAAAGAGTTCAAAGTAAAAAGGTTGCTGCAAAAAAGTTTGATATTGAACTAAAGCAAATAAGAGATTAGAAAAAAAAGGGAGCAACTTATGACTTCAGCTCCATATATTAAAAAGTTATATCCAGGAAGGTTTCCAAGTTTACTTGAGTTAGAAGTACCATTATTTTAATGGATTCAGGATTTAAGACAGCAATATAAAGCTGTAACTCATAATATGGTTATGAAAAAAGCAAAAAAACTAGCAGAAACTGATGAAATGAAACAACTTTATCCAACAATTCAAAATTTTAAATTTTCTAACAAGTGGTTAGATGGTTTTATTAGTAGAAATAACTTATCTAATAAAAGAAGAACAACTATTTCCCAAAAATTACCAGAAGATTTAATTGAACAACAGCATTCATTTTTGAGTTTTATTCTTTATAGGCGTATACAATATGATTATCCTCTCAATTTAATTGCTAATCTTGATGAAACTCCTCTCAGTTTTGATTTATCATCTTCAACAATATTAGAATCAAAGAGATCTAAAACTGTTAGTATTAGGTCAACTGGTCATAAAAAAAATTGTTTTACAATAGTTTTGACATGTATGGCAGATGGTACTAAATTAGAACCTGTAATTATTTTTAAATTAAAAAATATTCTTCGTGAAATCTTTTCTGATGGAGTTAAAATTTGTGTTAATGAAAAAGGTTGGGTTAATGAGAAAGAAATGCTTTGGTAGATTGAAAATGTGTGGTGTAATAGGGGAGGTACAAATAATAATCCAAAAAGTCTTTTGATATTTGATTCTTTTCGTGATCATTTGGTTAATAGTGTTAAAAATAGACTTGATGAAAAATAAACAAATATTGCAGTAATTCCTGAAGGGTTAACTGGTAGGCTTCAACCATTAAATGTGGAAATCAATAAAATATTCAAATCCAAGGTAAATTTTTTTTTTTTATGATTATTTTTTTAAAATTTAATTTTATTTAATAATTTTATTGTTTTATTAGATTTGCGAATTATATAATGAATGGATGTCTGAAAAAGTTCATGAACTTACTCCTGCTGGAAGAATTAAAAGGCTTGCTTATAATAAAGTAGCATAATGGGTTAAGGTTACTTGGGATAGCATTAATGTTGAAAAAATCAAAAAATCCTTCAAATGTTATGGTATTTCTGTAGCAAAAGATGGTACAGAAGATGATTTTATTTTCGATTATAATTTTCTAAATGATGAAAATGATAATCTAAATGATGATGTGATGTTTGAAGATACTATATATGATGATTTTATTGCTGGTTATGAAAATACTTGGAATTAATTAGCATTAATTTAGATAATGTAAATGTTTGAAACAAAAATAACTTGCACTTTATTAGTAATAATAAAAACTATTTTTAACATTTGATAAATATTTATCATATTTTATATTAATAAAAATTAAAAAATTTATACATTTATTAACATTAACGCGTGATATTGTATATCAATATCAGGTTATAGTACCCGGATACTTTACATGGAGGTTTGACATTCACAATGTATAGTATCTGGGGTACTTTACATTCTAAGCCACTCCAGAATGAGGCATTATATACAGGATACTATAGAGCGTACTTTACGGTATCTAATTTGGCTTATATTTTTTATAATATTTTTCCAAACTATCTAATAGTTTTTCTTCTTTTAAATTAATAAGAAAAAAAGATAAATAAATTATCTAGCTTTAACTCATTATCTGATATTATTGCCTCTTGTAACACCTTTTGCAATACTTCAGTATATTTTCTTTAGTATATTCTTTATCAAGTTCCTTTAAATTATTTTTAAATCTGATAAAGCTTTTTAAATTATTATCAATCCAATCAGGTATTATAAGATTTTCTTACTTAACTATTTTTTTATCAGCTCTCCTATTACATCTAAATTATGAGATGTATGTTTTAGTTTCAACTTACCTTCTAATTTAATTACCTTAACTTCAAAAAAAAGAATCATGAACTTATCAAAAGATAAAGCTTTTTGTACTAAAGTTACCTCTCTTTTTAGTATTTTAATCTTTAATTTGAGTAATTTAATTTTGATAGAATATTTTATTTAACTTTGAGTTTAATATAAGATGTTTGTTCAGAATTAATTGTAGCAAAATATTTAGCTTCAAACTTAGTACTGTGAACGAATAAAATATGATAGGACCTACGTGGCGCAGATGATCGACAAATCTGACAGATCTGACAAATCTAACATATCTGAC
>CAMKVN010001192.1:0-20161 GCA_946474995.1 Funneliformis geosporum | reverse complement strand
ATAGTTTAGACGTAATTAAACTCCCTGTTAGCAAATAATCATTGTTAACTTAACGACAGACTGTTTAAGATTAACAACGTTTACGGAGTACTTGGTATGGTGGAGAGGAGAAAGCTTCAGCAGATTTATTAAGAAAAGTTATTTGCTCGGGTATTTATACAAGAGAAAATGAAATTTAGGGTGACGGAAAACAAAAAAGTAGTTTCTTATATAGAATGCAGTTATTTTATTAAATTGAGACCTTACACTTAATATTGTTTCAGAGGAATCAATTAGCACAAAAAAAGAACTTGCATATGTCGCAATTAGCACGTGATATCACAACTTTTGAAGACAACAAGCCTGTTGATGTGAACAATAGAATTCCAATAACAACTTGACCAAGATGTATCTAAATAGGATCCCAAAATATTCCTTTCAGAAAGGCATGAAAAGAACAAACATCTTTGTGGATTCGACAAGAAATTGAAAAGCAAAAACTTCAATATAAGAATGATTTAATTGGATAGAATAAATTAATGGATTGAACGTGACAATGAGATTATAATGTTTGAACTTTCAAAATTTGCAAAGAGTCTTTATATGACCTCAGAAAGATATTCGGGAAAACTTTTGTAAAACGAAATATCAAATTAAAATTTATATTGGAATAAACAAGAATAATTCACACGTTCATCTGGTCCAAAAAAAAATCTTGAGGAAAAAAAATCCTTCATGAATATGGATTCACTGAAATCGATATAAAGGAATTTGATTTTTCTCTAGATTCTATCCATGATATCTGGAGGAAATTGGCTCGTAAAGCATATCATAAAAGTTGCGATTATTTCATTATACTTAGTGATGTTGTGATTTTCAAAACAGATAGAATTCCATTCCATGAAGCTTATCGTGAAATTTAAAGCAGAAAAAGTTCCATGTGGATTTGGATGTTTAACTTTTGCTGACAATCGATTCCAATGATTAGTCGCGTACATTTGGAAATCTTTCAAGATATTTTTCCGAGAAACAAATTTCAAAAAATAGATAGAGGTTCATATCTATTCCAAATATATATATATATGATGAGGGATGTTAAAATACAAAATTCTAAAAGTAAAAAATAAATACTCAAGATATGAAAAGAATTTTTCCAGAATGGAATTTTGATACTTTAGATAGTTACTTGATATAGTGATGGCAAGTTTTAGAGTCAATCTAACATACCTTGAACCAATTATTAACACAGAAAATCCAACAGTTTTTACAATTGTTATTATAATAATAGATTTGGAAACGTTAAGTCTCTACCAGTAAACAAAGATATTTTTACAAGTGCAATAGTCGTGTCCAATATCTTTTTGGGATTCAGAAAAGTTGATTGACGATCTTCCTTGAGGAGTAACTACCAATTAGCTTATTAAACTGATCCAAACTTTCCCAAAATTAAGACATCGATTTTTGCATAGAGAAACTTTTTTATTAAAAACGTAGAAAATGGAAGAGGATTCAAAGGAGCACCAAATATTATAATAACTCATCCTTGGCAAGCACCAAATATTGTAATACTCCTATGAAGGCAAAAGAAATTATCGGAGATTTTTTAGATGGGCGAGAAGCGATTGTGTCTTGATTATGATGCATTCAGATTTAACATATAACGATATTTTATCCAACAGTGCAGAATTATTATTAGGATGACAATTATTAATATTTTTATGATTTGAACGTTTTTATCAATCCCATTTACAATTGTCTCCAACATTATTTCTGATATTCATCTACATTTGATCATAAAACATTGCTATATACCTACGGTTTGTGGTTATCGTTATATTTTAGCAGCAGCAGAATCTTCAATCATTGCTATGGTAAGTGAATGTGGTAGTTAGTAGAACTTATTGAAAGGAAGTAATGGAAATTGTATTGGAAAAATATTTGATTGGTTTGCAAAGAGATATGGAGAACAACCTTTGAAGGATGAACAAATAAGAATTTAAAGAAATTTCCGTTTTGATAAGCTTAATGGTTTTAAGTATTTTCATGCTTCTTAATTGCTAAACTTCAACAAACTTATGTAAATATTGTATTATTTTCATAAATAAATTTGGACTTTTTATTATTGTTTTTTTATTTTATATAAATAAACTTATGTTTTTATATAATAATACGGGTTTAATCTTTCAAATTTTTCAATAAATAATAAATATATATATATATATAATAATCATATTTTTATAATATTTTAATAAATTTCTTGAACAATTATATTAAAGTTTTTGAATTCTTCTTTTGGAATCCATTATAATGGAGGTCAAAATATAGAATAATGCCAAAGTTGATTTTTTGGGGACTAGGTTTAATTTGGAGATTAAAATATCTTTATTGAATTATATTTTTCACTTATAAAGGGTGTATGAAATCACATGAATGTTGTTCGAAGATCTCGTAGTATTTTAAGAAAATAAAATAATGAAATTAATGGGACTTATGTTACACATGCGGAATTTTAAATCCGAATGAATAATGTAAAGATGCATACTTTAAGAACTTATTATTGTTCACGACGTGAATATACATGCATATTATTCATTCCACTTACATTGCCACAGTAATATTTAATGGTTTCTGACTTTAAAAGGTATCTTTACTTAATCCAAGATGAAAACAAACACTATAACTAATTATATATTTATTTTTGCAACAATTTTATCTGCAATATTCCCTGCAAATTCACAAACAAATTCTTTTACGTATGAAGAAACACCAACTGAAAACATTAATTTACCTCAAGTATTTAATATAGTTCAATTTGATGATGATACGTTAATTGTTCAAATAATTCGCAAAAATTCATCAGCTTCTACTGAAAATAAGGCTCGTGTAGACAAATACTTGTTACTTTGCACAATTTTTCCTGATGGAAGAATAGAATCAATTGACATTACATTGGATATACAAGATTTGAATTTTTGCATTTTGCAAATTGACCAACAACTTTATTTCCCTATTGAAATTTATCCTGTAAAAAGAAATTTTTTGATGGTAATTTATACGGAATCTGATGATTTGGAAAATGTTTTTACATATAAAGAGTGGGCAATGATTATAGATTTAAGCGGAAATTTTTATAGGTTAGAATAATTAAAACGTTCCTTTCCTTTTTTTTTTTTATATAATAATAATAATTTTTTGTTTTAGTAAAACTTTACTGGGACCTGCCTATGTTGATCCTATAACTAAACAATGGTTGCCTAACAAAGCTGAGGTTGAATTAAATATTAATCGCGACAAGAGATTTCTCCGCGTAGGTCCTTTAATAAATACTACTAATGTTATTTGGCAGCAATTCATAATGTAACATATCACATAAATTATAATGTAAAATTTAAATTTTGATTTATGAATAATCGAATTTATTATCTTTTTTTTCAAGAACCAAAGAAGGAGAAATTCAAGCGCTTGTAGAAGATGTGATAATTTTTTCAGACCTTACAAATTTTCAAATTAGATCTTTTGCAACAATTGACAACGGATACGCAATTGTTTTCGTTAATACTACAACATCCACTACACTTTCTACAAATACTCCTCCGAATCCTCCAATTACACGAGGGGGGATGTATGTCATTTTCTTAGCATTTAAACAAATACCCAATAGCCAAGCAATTGCCATTTATCAGACTCATATCCCTGGATTATATTTTAATGAACTTTATTGTAACAGAATATTTGTAAACTTGTTTAGTAACTATTTCATATAACGATACCTATTCTGGTTTTTTAAACCAAAAAAGTTCTGACGTATTTTATTTCAAAGTTGATTTTCTTTTATCTGGAACTGTATATAACTTTCAAACATTAAATAGTATCGTTCAAATAGATCCAAAAATTAATCAATATAATGTTAGACCATTGCCATATGGTGGCTATTTATTAAATGGAATAGGAAAAAATGAAGCTGGTCAAAATATTACGAACGGTTATATTTTTGGTGAAAATGGTGAATTCTATTCTTGGAGCTTGCAAAATCCTATTGAAACAAACTTTAATGCTGCTTCGGTAATTTTATCAAATAATTCTCTTGTACTTGCACAATCTGATGTAGGACAAAATTGGACATTAATCACAACTGATTTGTATAAATTTGCTGAGGAACAAGGTGAAGTGTCAAACGAAATAAAGGTATATTTTATTTTTATTTATTTATTTCTTTTTAAAAAAAAATTTCTGTATTTTGCAGATCATGGATATGATAATCTGTATATACTGTAAATACAACAATCCCAGAAATTAATGAAATGATCGAATCTGACAGAGATGAAATTACAATTAAGTATTATGATCAAGTTGATTTATCAATCGGCAATGTAAGAATTTTTCAAGATGATAAATATGTTAATATATGTCAAATCATTTCTGGAAACAACAAAGAATATATAACACTTGGTAATGACGGAAGATCTATTAATATCAAAATAATTAAAAGCATATTTAATCGGCCTGGTAGTAAATATTATGTTTCAATTGATATTAATTTTGTAAAGAAACACGCTTATCAGGAACATATCTTTGGCGTAAAAGATTGCGTTTGGTCTTTCACAACACGTAAGTGTTCTCTGTAAATACTCATTGGACAGGATAAATTTAATAAATTATTGTAATTCAAATAGTTCCAAAAGAAGAAAGTGTTTCAAGTAAAATTTTAGGAAGAGTACGATTAATTCCAGAAGGAACTGCTTATTTTGAAAGTCTTAATTTTTCAGAAAGGGAAGCTTTTTATTCATTATTAATACAAGAACTAGCTAATGCAATCCCTGTTAGCCTGAGACGAATAACTACCAATGGAAATGTCGAAACAGACGTTTCAGCATTTCCAAAACAAATTATTTTATCTATTAATATTGAAAAAGATGAAACTTTACAAGAAAGATCAGCTGGTTTAGCCGCTCAAGATTTAAATACTTTGATTAAGTATAAACCTATCAACCCATCACTGTTATTGCATCTGGTGTATATTCAAAATACTTAGATTCAGATTATGGACACATAATTTCTCGTAAGAATTCATTATTAAAAATATCAAAAGCGAAATTATTCAATAACTCAAAACCTAATTTATATTTTAAAAATGACAAATTAAAGTCAATATTTTCAATATTTTAGCATACTATGAAACGGTCTTGATTACGTTAGTTGTATTAATATGCATAATATTCCTGCTTTATATTCTGGCTATATATAAGAATAAGAAGGTAACTATCTTAAAAATAAAATTTTAAAATACCTCTTATCGTTATATTTACATGTATAAATACTATTCATCTTTTAGGCAGATTATGTTGCAAGTTTACGACTTGGTCTTGTTCTTTGTGATCTTGTTTTTTATTTTTTTTTATTCAAAACTCTAGGAAGGTTAGTGGATTATATATTCCAAGGTAACTATTCTGAAACTAAATCTTTAATAAATAAATTAAATATTAATAACAATAAGTTTTTAAGTTTAGCATACGTAGTACTTCCTTTGATTATAAGCGCAGGATTCGCATTTATGATTATAAAAAAGGATCGTAAACATAATGTTAAGTTTTTAGTATGATCAAAAAATAATACATATATTTTATCATTATTTACTCTATTAGCAGGAAATGATATTGAAGTTTTACATGTACTTGAATCAAATTTATTTGGAGCTAATTTTTGTTTTTCTAAAACAGCATCAAATAAAATATTTTGGAGATCTTGCATTAATTTATTTATTGAAGACTTGCCACAATTATTTATTCAGGTATAATTTTTTCTTTACTTTAATATTTATTTTATTTTATTTTTTTTTGCTTTTATTAACCAATTATTGAAATAAATAGATTTTATATTTTTTACGTATAGTACATTATGATATTATACCTATGTTATTACTTATATTTGATTCTCTGTTATTAATAGCTAGAGCTCTTTTTAAATTATATACTGTTCTACTTAAAAGTAAAAAGGCAAAATCTCTTGAAAGCCTTAGTAACAACAATAATATAATTGATAGAGATGATGAAAATTTTGGTAAATTAAATAATAATAGTATTTTTGAAAACAATCATAAGTAATAATATTTAATTTTGATTTCATTTTATTAAAATAAATTTACTGCATTAATTATGAAGATCTTCAGACTGCATAAAAGTTAGTAAATTTTCAAGCCAAAATTTTTTTATTTAAGAGTCAATCAATTATAATTTTTATATATTAAAATAAAAAATAAAGTATTAAAAAATTTTCTCATTATAAAGTATAAATAATAGATTTTCTATATTTCTTTTTATTTTACAACTATAAATTATTTTATCTATTACTTTAAAAAAAAATATTTTTTTTTGCATTTTTAAAATTTAATACTTCTAATTATATTTTTAAAATTATAATTAATTAGTTGTTGTTACCCAAAAAATAGGACATTTATTTTTAGGTAAGAGGTTGAGTTCGTTATATTACAAATTTAAGTTGATTTGATAAAATATCCTTGATTGTTACTATCACCTATCATCAAAAATTATAAATTTATCATAATCTTTTTAAGCTGAATCACATGACGATTCATTTAAGTATAAAGACTTAATGAACTGTGATAAAAGTGACACACAAGTGGATTATATAAATCATTACAAGAAATAAATCAAATAATAATTTTGTTAAACATAAAGAAAGTATTTTATTAAAATATTATAACGTTATAAGTGATTGCATAATCATCATTGTTAATTCTTTATATTACATTCCTCCTAGATTAATTATTTCTCTAGATTGCCACCTTTTAATAATTTCAACTTGTTCTATTTATATATTTTAAATTGATCAATTACAGATATATTAGATAATTATTACATAGGGATTGCTTTTAACTATCTAATTATTGTATAATTATTACTACATATTTCATTGCATAGTTATTACATTATGATTATGGAAGAATAACTAATTCCCTAACTATGATTTAATATCTTTTATAATTACTACAACTATTCTAATTTTTAGATGTGACATATTATATCACACAATACCAATTTCATTGATTAATATTTTAATTTATGATTACATTTTCATTATGAAATCATTTGCTGTGGTTCTTTGATGATGAATATTAATCATACTTTTTGTATCATATTTCTAGTTATGTGATTTGCTGTACTTCATTTTCACTTGAATAACACTGTCAAATAAAAAATTTTGGATAAATTTTATCAAATATTCATAAATTTTATGCAATCTAAAGATCTTTAATTTTACTATAAATAATATATTATTAAAATTGAGTTATAGATTATATGATTTATTATATCTCATACCTCTATTTTAATAGTAAAACTAAGAAAATCTAGTAATTTATAATAGGGTAATATATATAGGAAACCCAATATTAAAGCTTTGAACAGTTCAGATTAATCTGACAATTTTTCAGATCAGTTCAGTTTTTTTCAATTCAGATTGTAAAAAAATCAATCTGAAAAATTTTAGATCAGTTCAGATTTTTTTCAGATTATAATTTAATCCAAACTGAAAAAAATCTGAATTGAACGGATTTAATCTGATAATTTCAGATTGATCTAAAGTATCAATTAATAATAACATCTCTGAATTTTAAGGCATTTTTATTAAGAAAATAACTGGTAAAAGTTGCATTCAAATTATCAGAAGTAACTTTTAAAATGTAATAAAATCAAACCCGAATTGTCAGAAGCAACTTTTATTAGAAAAAATACTAATAAAGTTACTTCTAACAGTTTAGGTGTGACATTTATTATAAAAAATAGTTGCACTAAACTATTGATGCTAGGAAAATAATAATAACAGTCGCATTTGAACTATCAGAGGTAACTATTATTATAAAAATAATAAAAAAGTCACATCTGAACTGTCAGAGCAATTTTTATTAGAAAAAATACTAATAAAGTTGCTTCTAACAGTTCAGATGTGACATTTATTATAAAAAAATAGTCGTACTTAGGGTTCCTCAAAATCGAATCAAATCAAATCGAATTGAATCAAATATTTGTCAAATCAAATCAGATCAAATCAAATATTTGATTGAATCAAATCAAATCAAATCAAATCAAATCAAATATTTGATTGAATCAAATCAAATCAAACCAAACATAATTTTTTTTTTAATTTTTACAATGATATATTAAAATAAAGTTATTATAAAGGTTAATTAAGAAAATTATTAGTAATTGCACTAAAAAATTTCAAAAACAGCTTTTACAAAGTAAGTTTAGTAACAGGTGAATTTTTACTATTAAACTTAGTAAAAAAACTCTGCAGTCTCGGTTTTACTAAGAAACTTAGTAATAATCGTCATTGCAGCTTCGATTTGCTAAGAAAATTTAGTAATAACTGCTATTGCAGCTTCAATTTACTAAGAAAACTTAGTAATAACCGCTATTGCGGCTTCAGTTTACTAAGAAAACTTAGTAATAACTGACATCGCGGCTTAGGTTTACTAAGAAACTTAGTAATAACTGCCATCGCAGCTTCGGTTTTACTAAGAAAACTTAGTAATAACCGCTATCTCAGCTTCATAACTATTTTATTATTAAAAAAACGTTTCTGAAGCTGCAGAGGCATTTTTTTACTAGGTTTCTTAGTAAAAAAACGTTTCCGAAGCCACGAGGCATTTTTTACTAGGTTTCTTAGTAAAATAGCATCTCTGAAGCTGCAGAAGCATTTTTTTACTATGTTTTCTTAGTAAAATAACGTCTCTGAAGCTGCAGAGGCGTTTTTATTATGTTTTCTTAGTAAAATAACATCTCCGAAAGCTGTGAAGGCGTTTTTTACTATGTTTTTCTTAGTAAAAAGGTATTTCCGAAGCTGCGGAGGTGCTTTTTACTATGTTTTTCATAGTAAAAAAGGCATTTCTGAAGCCGCAAAGGCGCTTTTTACTATGTTTTTCATAGTAAAAAAGGCATTTATGAAGCTGCGAAGGCGCTTTTTACTATGGTTTTTTTAGTAAGAATCACTCTTGAAGCTTTAGAGATGACTTTACTATTGATTCGAATCAAATCAAATATTTGAATACTTGATTTGAATTTGATCAAATCAAATCAAATTGCGGAACTCTAATTTTTACTACTCGTTATCAAGAAGATTTGTTTTACAAATTAATATTTAATTGCTAAGAATTCTTTCTATACTTTGAGCAATAATTTGTTTTATAATTTCTTTACAATATTATTATTGTTTAAGTATTTCTTAACTATTTCTTTTGATATTGTATTTTTTCTGAGTTATTTTCTAAAAATATCTTTTAATCATTTTATATGAAGGTTACTTTCGATTATTACTTCTGAATGTTACTTCTAATTATTATTTTCAAATGTTACTTCTGATTATTACTTTCTGTATTTAAGTATTCTTTAAGTCTTTATCATATTTTTACTTTTCTTTCTGAATTTTATTTCTCTATTATTTCATTAACATTTTTTTAAAATTAAAGTTTATATACAAGTAAAATAACTATATTTATTTCCATAATTTAATTGTTTAACAATTAATTATTTCAAACAAAAGTATTCATTTTTATTTGTGTTAAAAGTTTATTTATTAAAATTTTTATTTTTTATTTCAAAAATCGAAGCTCTTCACTTTAGTTCTGCTATTTTACTTTCTACTTCTGAATTCATTTTGTTTTACTTAAAGATGGTATAGCAATTGATTTCAAATTTACAAAATGTTGCAACATAAGCTAAAATTGGTTGCAACATATGTTGCAACATTATAAGTTGCAACATATATAAGTTAAAACTAATTGCAACGTAAGTTGCAACATTAAAAGTTGCAACATATTAATTATAGTTCCCATCTTTAGTTTTACTACTTTGTACTGTTTTACTACTACTTATTTTAAGATTTTATTAATACTGATTTTCTGTTTCTATTATTATGAATTACTAATTTACTTCTGAGTTTTGTGTTCCTAATAACTTCTGTTCTACTACCAATTTCCATCTTTTTTATGATGTTATGTGTAATCTTTATGTTATATAAGCTTCCATGTGATCCAGTTCATTATTTTCAATCATTGTATTCTTTTTATAACCTTCCTGCATATTTATATTACTTCTTTAATTATTATTTTTAAATATTTTTTGTCTTTCTATAAGACCTTCTATTCAGTTGATTAATTATCCATTTCCTTGACTCTTCATTCAGTTCTTTAATTAACTATTTTCTTTCAGTAACTAATTTATCTGAATTATTTCCTTTCTAAATTTATTTATTTTGTATAATCTTCCTTTTCAGTCTGTAATTTATCTGTGTATTCTTCTTTCTTTTAATAAAGTATTATTCTCTTTATTATTCTGCAATTTTATTTGTAATTTGTCATATAATTTTATTGATCATTATCATACTTGTTGCTACACCTTAAATTATGAAATTTTTGACTCTACAACATATATAAACCTTATAAAAAATGTATTATTTTTTTTTTTGAATTTCTTATAAAAAAAAAAAATAAAGAAATTATCTAAATTAGCTTTACTAAAAATAATTTTAAATGTATTATAAAAATTCCTATTTCTAAAATGAAAAATATCATATATCTCTCATTATATATTATACTATTAGCAAAATTTACCTTTGAAAAAATTACTGAGATTCTGATCATAATAATGGAATTAGTGATACCTGCCTAAACTTTTTTTTGAAAATTGTAGTTTCATCAAAAGGTTTATCTCTTTAATATTTTTATATGAATAAATATAAAGTTATTATATTTTTTAATGTATTTTAATTTAAGAATTTAGATCAAATTAAATATAATTTCAGTAATTAGGTAAAATAATTTCATAATTAATAAAAAACTAGTTTCATCATTTTAATTTCATCAATTTCATCATATTAAGAAAGGTAATTTTATCAGGTATTACTAAATGAAATAAATATTAGTTCCGATTTTACCTTTTTTAGTATGATCATTAAATATACTATGATCTTTAATAATAAGTCACAATTATATTGCTGCTAGTACTAACATATTTTAATTCAACAATTATTATAGATTTTTTATTTTCAAAGATAATTTATCTTTATTTTTTCTTTAACAAAAAAGTTTGTAATAAGTTAAAATTTTTTCTTAAATTAATAAATTACCTATTGATACAAATTACTGACAACTTAAAGAAATTGGATATGTAATTAATGTTATGGCTTGAGTTGTTTCTAAATTCAAAATATCTTATAAAATTTACAATATGCAATTATATATTTTCTAAATTAGAAGATTTTCAACATAGTAAAAGAAGATGATCTTATTTATATAATAAAAAATAATTTATTTAGTTAGATTTAAACCAAAAGTTATGCTATATTTGTTTAGCTTCAGACCATATTTTTCATTATTATATAAATGCATTTCCTAAAAATTATCAAAAACTTCAAAATTTATATTAGTATTATCAACCTACATAACTCAAAAACTACTCTTCTTCACCTTCAAATCCAAATCTTAAACAACATAATCTTTCACAAATAATAACAGTAATAATAATAAAAAAGGAATTACATAACAAAATAGATCCAGTCTTAAAGAAATTTTCTTTGTATATGTTATTAATTTTAATAATAATATCTAATGATACCTGCTTAAACTCTTTTTTTAAAAATTTGTAGTTTCATATTTTTATATAAATAAATATAAAAATATTATATTTTTTAATGTATTTTAATTCAAGAAATTCAAATCAAGCTAAATATAATTTTGGCAATTATAGCTAATTTTATAATTCATAAACTATTAATAATTTTTCAATCGCATTCAGTCACAATATTTTTATAATAATTATATTATAAAATATTTTCAGTTATATTTAATCGCAATTTATTAGTAATCTATAAATTATAAAATTAGCTGTAAGTAAAATAATTTTGTTATTATAGCTAATTTCATAATTTATGGATCATTAATAATTTTTTAGTCACATTTAATAATAATAGTTTATAGTAATTTTATTATAAAATATTTTCAATCACATTCAATCGCAATTTATTAGTAATTCACAAATTATAAAATTAGCTATAAGAAAAAACTAGTTTTGTTTATTTTAGTTTTATCAATTTTATTATATTAATTAAGAAAGGTAATTTTATCAGATATCACTAATAATACCTCTATTAATCCGCTATCTATTCCTAAGAATAAACTATTATTCTAATATCTTTCTGACTATTGCTTTATATACAATACTAAATAATAGTATTTATGCAATAGGATCTTAAGCTGATAAAACAGAAAAAGATATTATTTATATCTACTAAAATAGATATTAACTGTTATAACTTGATACTATCTCAACATAACTTAATAATGTCTTCAAATTAAAGATGGCACTGTAATTAAGAAGTTGCAACTCGGTAAGTTGCAACTTGGATTGCAACTGGTTGGAAATCCTTGTAAAATTTATTTTAATATAAAAATTCATAAATAGTTGCAACTAGTTAAAAATTTTTAAATTAATTACAGCTCCATCTTTACTTCGAATCAATATTTGCAAATAACTTTGAATAATCTTGAAATAATCTTAAATAACCTCAAATGACCTCACTTTTTTTATAAATTTCAAGTTAAAATGATCAAGATCACTTGTAATTTGTCATTAGCAACTCTTCATAATAGTTTTAGTTTTACTCTTACTAGTGTGAGTATTATTAAAGCTGTTCTAAATATCACCTTTATCTCTTCTGAATAAGCCAAAATTATTAATTTTAATTTAAATAAAGATTTTTATGATGAAATGGATGAAGAAGACAATCAAAATAAGATTGTAATTGCAGGAATAAACACCTCTAAATCTATTATTCATTAACAAGAAACTCTAGTTATTGAATTACAATTTGAAAATTTTATTCTTAAACAAAATTTAAGCATTAATTTTGACAAACTTATATATGCTCTTATAGAATTAGCTCAAATGCAAAGGATGCTTACCTATCATGAAATAATATTTAAAGAAAGAATAATTCCTATTATAGAACTTATGAAACCTGCATTCTCTTTTTTTTATAGTAAAAAAAATTATAAAGGTATCCTATCACTAAAACAACTTTAATTAATAAATAACATAATCAATATGAATAATGTATCAGATTCTAATCCTCTTTAGATAATTTTAATAATAATCAAATTTTGAAAACTGTTATATATAATGTATGTTCTTTTACAAAACAATTTAAACAACAATTTTTAATCCAACTTTACTATTTTCACTATTTGGATATTATTGATATTATTAAAAAATAAGCATTTAGTTTATTTCTTTATTTTTTTTTTTTAAAGAATAATGATTAGGATATTTTATAATTATTTCAGATTCTTTACATATGAATAATTATGATTATATAAATGTGATCAAACATTTAATTTATTAGAGGGATTATTACGTTATATATTATAACTTTTTGGTCAATCTAATAATTATCAATAGTAATCTTCTTTCTCTGAGACAATAAACAAAATGTCAATTTCATCAATAAATTTTCCAAAATGGCTGGAAAAACATAGTGATAAATTACGGCCCCCTATTAATAATTTTATATTACAGCATAATGATGATTTTATTATTATGGTTGTTGGAGGTCTAATACTTGAACTGATTATCATATTAACCAGACAGAAGTATGAGATTTTTTTTTAATAAAGGTTTCTTGATTGATTAAAAATTCATTTATATTCATAATTATATATATGTATATATATAATAGGAATGGTTTTATCAGTATAAAGGAGAAATGTGCTTAAAAGTCGTTGATAATGGGAAATTTAAAAACATCCCTATTGGGAAGGGTGAAATGCTCTTATTACCTGGTAAGGTTATCTGTTTTTTTTTAATTGGGCTAATATTTTTCTTTGATCAATTAATTATAGCTAATACATTATATAATCCCGTTTGATTTGCTAATATGATTGGTATTGTAATTGAAAGACGTTAAAAACTGAAAGAAATTAGTAAATTAATGAGACCACTTTTTTTTTAAAAAAAAAATCTTTGCCTTTTCTTCTTTCCATTTTGTTCATTGAAGATTAACTTCGATGGTATTGTACATAATGTAAAGAAATGGTTTATGAAGAATCATTTCATTGTACAGATTTTGTATACAACTTAAATCTATTATTCAAAAATATGCTGCTAATGAAGAGCTAAGAAAATGTAAATCTTGTGAACTTATTAATCTTGCTAAGTAAATCGATTGATGGATTGATTGAAAAGAGAAACAGATATTTTTTTTATTTTTTAAAAAAATTATCCTTATCGGATTTTAATAGAATTTTATTTATAAACAAAGTAATCATAATTTTTTTTATTATAATAAACAATAATGTTTCGACACCTAGTAAATGTTTTACTTGGGAAAATCGACATTTCACATTTTGACATATTCACCTTCATGACAGATCAAGACTTGGTCGAATATTATTAAAGGCTTCACAATGCTTTCTAAGACAATAAATCACATATCGTGCTGAGAAAATCATATGAATAATATTACTGAATAATAATATTTTTTTTTGGTATTTATAATAATTAGAGCTCCTAATGAATCGAGTTGACTCACGAGTCAAATGAGTTGACTCAAGTTTGAGTCGAATCGAGTCAAAAATTTTCCGACTCATTTGACTCGAATCAAGTTGACTCAAGTTGACTCACGTGAATTGATGTTACATGAATTACCATTTTGGAAATTTTGTGTAACTCATTTTTGGTGATTTTCCAATTTTTTGATAGCCAAAATTTTCCTTTTTAGGAATTTGTATAACCATATATATCTATATTTGGAACTTTTGTAACTCAATTTGGTACCATTTCGGAATTCGAAAATATACTGGTTACGAAACTTTAATTGAATATTTTTAACATGTTTTCTTGAATATTTTAGCGTCTAGTGATCCGTTAGAAAACTCTCTCTCCCACCATGCCTATTACTAAACAAAATACAAAAATCTCAAAAAATTTACAAACGACTCAACCTTATCCAACAAACTTTATAACAAACGACAATAAAAATACAGAACAAACAGCCTCTACTTTACAAAAAAACAAATCAAACGCCTTAGACAGTACAGTTACTAATAAAAGAACAAAAATCTCTAACGAAGTTCCTCCTTTGACGATCGAAAATATCATAGACTCGATTATACTTACACCTTCGTCTAAAATTGACATAAGTTCTTCTGAACATCAAACTTCACCTTCTACACAACAACAAGAACTCACAAATACAACTACTATATAAATTAATCCAACAACTCTCACTAAACCATTAAATATTACAACCAACGCTTCAATGCATGCTAATCAACAATCACCTACTTTCTCGCAACAAAATAACTACATCTCCTCAATAAATGACAAAGGAAAGCAAAATACAATGAGGTCAGATGAAGATATTTACGAACAAACATTTGAAACCAAAAAATTAATAACAAAAAGACAGACACGAATAATTTAATGATTATTATGTCACCAACGCACTTCTATGCGTCCACTGATTCAAAAGATGTGAATGATTCATATATCGCTAAAAAACGTTACACTATCAACAAATTATTCAGCTATTTCAATGATTACAAGGGATCGTACTACAATATGAAACAAAGAAAATTCTATATTTACTTTCAATCCTATGACTTCCTAACGCATGCAACCAAAGAAGTCAAAGAATCACAACACAATCCAAATTTTTTGGTAATAGACCCAAATGCTAAACAATAACGAAAGGATGATGAAAAAGGACGATGCATAAAAGTTAATGACATATCACTTTTTGTAAAATCTGATATCGTCAGAAATTGGTTTGACAAATTTAGAAGGATCTGCAGATTTTCCATAATTACAAGGGGCCTGTGGCAAATAGCATTTATCATATATGAATCTGCAGATACAATTACAGATTTCTATGATAACAAATGGTCAACTTCTTTATTAGAGTTCCTAGTTAGAGTTGAACCAACTGACCTCAACGAACTACAAACTGCGCTAAGACAACAATTTGAATTGAAACTCACAGGGCTTCCTTACAATACATCTTATTTAAACTTAGCTGATTTTTTGGTACACATAAACGCAAAATCATGTTTCATTTCTAGAGATCGTCAATATCGATTACGTCCATACGCTTACATTAATTTTGATAATGAAGATGACTATAATACCGCTTTTAATTCTCAACAAAAGTTCAAAAATCGCATATTATATTGGGTTACATCAGGGATATATCATTGCATTCAGTGTGGGTCACCTGATCACGAAACAAATAACTGCAAAGCACGCCAAACCAAAATCCTTTTAAACCCTTATATGATCACTTTAAACCTGCACAGTATCAACCTAAATCTAACCCATTCAGACCTCCTAATTCAAGTTCAAACTCAAATGGAAATTGTTCTTTCATAACTTCGTACGTAGATACCATTCATAATAATACTAGCCAAACTGCAACCAAAAATGTTCCTGTTCAAAACCGACCTTCTCCAACTAAGTAACTGTTACCAGACCAAACCAGCCTAAATCAAATTATAGATAACCTTACAAAGCTGAAACAAAAATTCAAAACTCTATCTGATGATCTCATTGCTACGAAAAATATTAGTAAAGAATTACAACAAGGTCAATTGAACCTCTTCATGCGAGTGGAAAACATTGAACAACTTTGTCATATTTTCCCACTAGATCAACAAAATAATTCCAAACAACACATTCAATTCATGGATTTAGATAAATCCGAATCAAATAAAAAATCACAACCTATTCTTTCCAACCATCCCAATTCAAACGAAAAAACCATTACTATCACATAATAATATTATCGAATTACAAGAACAAAAAATCACCTCGCTTCAAGAAAATTTTAATAGTGCAAAAGAAGATTTAATCAAATCAAAGCCGCTATGATACAATTCTTTCAATCGAATTCATCCAGCTCAATATGAATACTATACAACAAACAGATATGTCTCTTTTTACGGGCTATATGATCAAGATAATAATTTCAAAATAGTCACACATAATGTCCGAAACTGCATAGCAAATGAAAAACACAACCAAATAGAACGATTTTTTACTGAAAATAATTTAGATATACTAGGTTTGTTTGAAACTCATCTAACACTACAACATTCATACTCAATAAAACAAAATTTTCAATCTCCCAACCTTCCATATAAATACATCTTATTAAATGAAAATTGCTTCCAAAATTGTTAAGGGGTCAGTTTTTTTGTCAGTTCCTTTATAGAAAAACATATCTTCAACTACCAAGGATTTTATGACAGAATTATTTTCATTGATCTACAAATGAAAAATAAACAAAAACTTAGAATCATTCAAATTTATCTCCCTGCCGATACAAAAACTACTAAAGATCATCTGTTTAGAATCAAAATACAAAATAAGCTATTAGATATAATATTAAAGGCCAAATCCAAAGGATATCACCATGTTCTTATGGGGGACTTTAACATCAACGTTAAAAAAAATTATTCAACAACGCAGAAAAAGTATATAAAAATTATATTTCACAACTAAAAAATTTAGGAATGATTAATAATCTAAGTTTATTTTATACAACATACCCTACAACATATTTCTCTCATAACTCTTCTTCATCTCTTGATTACATCTTCTCTTTAATATCTCTTATACACGATTTTATCCTATCCACATCTCTTAACAGTCAGTCGTATAACTATAATTCTACTCACACTCCATTAATTTCTTTTTTTTACAAAAATATCTTTTCAAACAAAAAGCTAATGCATTACTCAAAAAGGGCAAACTATCCAAAACAAAATTCTTATATGAGCAGACTACAAAGGAAACATGGAAAAAGTTCTCTTTGAAGTTAAAAAATCTTCTTGATCATGAGAAAGACTTATGTTCATTCACCAAGAATTCTCTTCCAAAAAATATTTCTACCCTAAACTGAGTTTGGTCCCAATTTAGTAATACTATCATTAAAGCCGCAAAATCCATACTTCTCAAACAAACGACTACCAACTAACATTCTACCAATTTTATATATAACCATAATCACTAGTACACATTTTTAAACAAACTCAACAAATTTTATCATTCATGTTACAAACAATTTAATTTACAGTTAAATTTCAATCTCATAAATTACAACAAATTTAAATATATTGTTAAAAACTTAGATAACCTCAAGATTCCTACTCTTAATATACAAATCACCTATGACAACAAATCATATCCTTCACTTCTTTCAAACATCAAAGATGCTATAATTGTCCTTAAAACTAAAATTTGATTAACTGACAAAATAGAAAACGATCAAAAAATTAGGGCTTTTATTCAAAAAAGAATAAAGAACTTTAGAGATAACCCTTCTGCAATGATAAACTCTTGTCTAGAACGAAAAAAGAAAACAATTATATTAGACCGCGTTCTAATTAAAAAAGATGGTCAACCAAGTTATCTCAAACTCGATCCTACCAAAGTTATGGAAGAAACCAGCCATCATTTTCAAAATATTGCTGATTCAGAAAACTCGACGAAAGACTTACACTCCTTTTGGAATCTCTGGAAATCAAATTACGATGGTCTAGAACATATCGACGAAAATATTTATGACACATTACTCGATACACCTACTTATAATGAATGGATCGAAATAATCAATAAACTTTCAAATGACAAAGCTCTTAGACTATCGGGGGTGACTTACGAATTGATCAAACATTTTGGAAAGACAGCTTATAAAATTCTATTCAAAATCTATGAACTATGCTCTGAGCTAAATGACATTCCCACTGGTTAGAAAATTGCTTACGTCTACCCAATTCACAAACTGAAATCTTGACATTGTGATTTAAATAATGTACGACCAATCACATTACTCGAATTAGCTAGAAAAGTATACATTAAACTCATGACTATAAGACTCTCGAACATTTTAGTCGAACACAAAATCTTAAAGGGGTTGAACTTTGCTGGATTACCCCACAACTCAACTACTGATCCTCTTCATATAATCAACAACATCTTAGAATCGGCTCGTTCTGATAAATTTCAAGCTTATTTAGCAAAAGAGAATAAACATATACAAAATTTAAACATTTTCTTCCAGGACATGTCAAAAGTGTATGATAGAGTTAATATTTACATATTAAAAAAAGCCTTAGCTTGCTTCAAAATACCTAGTACCTTCATAAACCTCATTACGAATTTATTTACCAATCGTAAAAATAGTGTATTTACATCACATGGCCTATCTCTAGAATATAATGTTTTAGTGGGCATCAATCAAGGAGAGATAATTTCTCCTCTTTTATGGTTATTTATTATGTCTTATTATTATGCAAAATTCAAAACGTTAATTTAGGATATGACCTCTCTCAAAAATGGTATCCCAATATAAACGAAAACAATCTGAAAATAGACTCAGTCAACATTGCAGTCACAGCATATATGGATGATACTATGTGGATTTCCAATAGTCATACAAAGCTCAAAAAAAATATAGACATTGCAGATACTTTTTATCAATTAAACGATATTCAAGTAAATATGGATAAATCATTTACAATCACAACCACCCAACACATAGTAGTCATACTGTACTCAATTTGGAATCAACCAGAAAAGCTATTAAAGTCCCAACTTGTACCAAATCCTCATCGCATAGATATTTAGAAGTATGGATCAGTATAAACAATAACAAATCTTTCATCATTAAACAATTATTAGACATCGTTACCGATTTCGTAATTAAAGTCAAATATAAACCTATGACTGACAAAATGATCCTCTATTTGAATAACACAGTCTTGATTCTAACGTTAGATTATCAAGCACAACTGACCTATTTGTCAAAAAAAGAATGTGATAAAATATTTGCGCCCGTTAGGATTCTAATAAAACATAAACTGGATTTTAACAGGAGCATTCCAAACAGTCTACTCAGAAATAATCTCATCTATCAATATAGAGATTTCTTTGACGTCCAATTACAAACTAAACATGACCATCTAACTAAGCTAGTCAATTAATCGAATTTAGTAGCTGATACTTTAGGATTCGTTTAAGACAAATACTGTTTCGACACCATTTACACGATAACCCTTTAGTTGTCTGGAAGAATTCAACCAAAACTCTTAGAAAATCCAGTCTATTGGAAT
>CAMKVN010001191.1:0-20169 GCA_946474995.1 Funneliformis geosporum | reverse complement strand
TATTTTTTGATCATCCATTTACTCAAAATCAATTTATAGTCTCGGAACCCACTTTTAATAGCAAAGCTCCCATATATTCTTAAAATACCACTAAAGATGAACACCATAATTAAGAAATTGCAACTACTTGTAAATTTATTTTAATATAAAAATTTATAAATAATTGCAATTAGTTAAAAATTTTAAAAATAATTATAAGAACCATCTTTAAATATCACATTATAAAAAAATAAAGTAAAAGCATTATACAGAAGTTATACAAAAAATAATTCAAAAATGAATTTTTATCCAGTATTTATAATATTATTGAAGAAAATTTATTCAAAGGACTAAGTATTTTCAAATATTGGAGTTTGATGATTGACAAATCTAACAGTATATTAGATGACAAGCATTTAGCAATTGTAGCTAAATATCTGATAAACAACTTCATATATGCATTATCTTAGAATGCTTAATTTAGAAGAAATTAACGCTCTTTATATTTTAAGTTAAATTAAGTTATTTCTTGAATTAAAAAATTTGAAAGTTGATTTTTAATTCATTTTAGTTTAGATAACGCATCTTATAATAGGTAATTTATATTTTTTTTAAATATTAATTATTAAAAAATTTAAATTCAATCAATTATTTATAATTAATTGTTATAGGATATTGAAGTGGTGTATCAGCTAGATTAAAAAAATTAAATTCGTTTATATTATCAAATCATTATATGGCATATTGCTAATATTTAGCAAGCAAAAATACTTTGTTAAAAGTTGAATATTTTAAAGAATATGAAAAAATTCTATATAAAATTTATTCATATTTTTAATCAATCTCACAAGCGCTAAAAAATGCTATGTCTCATACAGGTATATTTGGTTAACTTATATATACAGTCAACCCTTGATATAACGAATTTTATGTCCTGAACTTCAACTTCGCTATAGAGCTATAGTGAATTTTTTAAAGAATTTGATTGGCTAGTTCGTTATAACGAGGGTAAATTTAATATAGTTGTCCAAAAAATTCGTTATATAAAAATTCGCTATAGAGAGGTATGACTGTATTAGTAATATTATAATATAACATTATAATAAATAATTTAATTTTCTTGCTAAATAGAATATAAATAATGAGTTAACTTTAGAATTACAAAATCTCGTTGAAATTAAATGGCTTTCATTATCAAATGTTATAAGAAATCTTCATAAAATCATTGATTCAGTTTTATTAACATTAAATGAGGATTAATTAGTAGGAGAAAAGATTGCTAAAAATTTAATTTTATTATTAAATGATGATTTTGTTATAGTTACTATATTTTTTAGCAGATCTAATAATAATACTAAAAAGATTGATTAATGCTTTTTAGTCTGATTATATTGCACTTTCACATATAAACCTCATTTAAAGATAGCAATTAGTTCTATTTCTAAAAGTTTTATTGGAAATGCCGATGTATAACCTATATATGGTATTATTTTACATAATTATATAAATTGTAATAATATTAATCAAAAAACATTTCATTTTTTAGTAAAGATTATGCAATAAAGATAATTAAAGCATTGCAAGAAAGATTTTCAGATTCTAATTTATATAATACTTTAAGCATATTTAATGTTAAATTGATTTCTAAGACAAAAAGACAAATGGTAACTTATAAACAAAAAGAAATTGAGTTTTTAGGTAACTATTATGAAGATAGCAAAGTAATTAATTATAACATTTTTATAGGAATTATTGATAAGAAAAAGTTATTAATAAGTGAAATTTAGCTAAATTTTATTTAGAGCCTTTTTTAGAAAAGAATTATAATTTTGTGAAAACATGAAACATATTTTTAATATAGATAATAATTTTATTAATAATTATTTTAACATTTAAAATGTAGTCAGTAAAAAAAGGGGAAATCCAAAATTTTTGTTAATTTTTATTATTAAACTAAATTTGTGCATATGATCGAGATTAGCCAAGTGGTCTAATAATATAAATTTTGACATCTTTTCTACTGACCGTCTTCCATTTCTTTATTAGTGAAATTATACTTATCATCCTATTATCAAATACAACAGTGAAAAGAATTTTTTACACCAGAATTTAATTAAAATAAAACTTCGAAATAAGCTTTGTATTGAAAATTTGAATAAGCATTTAATGATTTTGATTTTAAGAAAATATACAATTATTGGATTAATTTAAAAGTAAGACAAGTGGAAATTTTGTGAATACTTAAAAAGTTTAAGGAGATTGATCATGTAAATTTTCATTTGTAAATCGAAATTTTAATATTTTCATAATAAATAAATTTTTTTGTACACATATTATAATTTTATTTTTATATATAAAGCATATATAATTTTTTTTTGCTCATATTTTTTAAATTTGTTTAGGTGAAAATATGTACATGATTTTAAAGTTTGCATACATAATATTTATAAATAATATACACTTGCATTAACAATTTTTTTTTGAATTTATAATATTGCCTATCAGTTTAATCATAATAAATTCTTATAAAATTCATACAGCTTTATGTATTAGCTGATATCTGAACTATGGTCTATAATATATATAATAAAACTTTATATTATAGAAAATTTACAGCTTGACTACTGAGCTAGAGACATCACTTCTTATATAATTAATTATCTTTAATTTTATTAATCTTATATTCTTAGCCTATTTTGATATATAAGATTTAATATCCTATATTCTATTATGATATTTTTATCTATTTTTAGGCAATTAAATTAAATAAAATATATTTAATCAATTCTAAAAGGAAGCTCTGCTTATTGTCATATAAATCTAATTTGAAGTAAATATGTTTTCATTAATTGTTAAAGTAGTGTATAATAATATAATGTCTTGAATCTTATGTACTATCAAGATGAATGTATTTTTTAATAGATACTAGTATCTTGATATATGTATGCTATTTACTTTGAAGTTTATGGTAGTTTTTGAAGGTTTATTTTGCAGATATTTTCATTTATTAGAAAAGTAATTTCTATATTATATTTGTTAATTATTTTAGTTATAATATCATTTTATTACAGATGCTATTATTAATTTTTTTTTCTTTTTTTAGCTATGATTATTTTAGAATTAAATTTAGATTCAATTAGTTGTGATTATTTTAGGAATAAAATTTAAAAAATATATATTTTATTTGTTTAGTATAAAATAATAATAATAAAAACATAAAATGATAATATCATATAGGGATTGGAATCAATTCTAAAATGTAAAATCAATTAAAGAATCGATTAATCACAATTAATTCAATCTTAAGATTCAATTATAAGATTTGATTTTCAATTTTGATTAATCAATTCTAATCAAATTTATTTTTATGAAGAATGATTTTTTGATTATAATTTTAGAAATTGGAATCAATTTTCAGTTTTAATTTGATTTAATTATTTTTTTTTACAATTCGAATTGATTTTTTCAGAAACTTTTTTTTAATTTTTGTTAATTTTTGTTTATTATTTTTCAAACGATTGATTTTTTTTTTTGATAAATCACTTTATTTTATTGTCTTTTTTCTCAAATAAGCAAAGTGTCATTTGACTTTACTTTTTAAGTTATACTTACTTACTGCACTTTTAAAAAAGATTGAATTTTTTTATTCAATTATTGATTAAATTGATTCTAATTTAATTTTCGATTAATTTGATTTTGATAGGATCATTCCAAACCCTAATATCGCATCTGACAGTAAAAAATAAAATTTTTTAGAACTTTGCTACCACTTTACATGAAGAAGTGAAAGAATCAAATAAGGATGCGTTCGGCAAGTCATGCATATTGGGTTCTTTATCTAAGATTTTAGGTCTAAGGTTGTTGCTTAAATTACTGTTACCTAGGTAATGTAAAATTAACAATTATTTGATTAAATTATTTTATCAAGAACAATTTATCATTTAGGAAAAAGAGAAGTTCATTACAAATAATTCAGATTTGATGTTTAGAAAGCATTCGATCATTAGTATGATTGAATTTTCTTTTATCTCTTGGATCGTTATTTCTGAATACTTTGAAAATAATTCATCATGATCTATTCTACTATATTCAATGCCTGTAGAAACTTTTTTAGCATAGAGAAAGCAAAGCATAGTGCTCCGAAAAGGTCGGGTCGGGTCGGGTTTCAAACCCGAACCCGACTCGAGAGTGTAAATGGACTGTCAAAAATATTCGGGTCAGCATTTACACAACCCGAACCCGACCCGATTATATTTACAACTCGAGTTTTAGGAATCTACCGGGTGATTTTATAAAATTTATTATAATATATTTGAAATTTTTATTGTTTATTTGTAAATTCATTTAACAATGCTAAGTTAAAGAATCGAAAAATATAACTTCAAAACCTTATGCCTCCAGGATTTCAAGCCAAGTTTTATTCAAAATGTTTTTTTTCAAAAAATGGTAAATTATAATATAAATATTAACTATTTCAAAAATACTACGGTCAGCTAAACATCTTTTGTAAAAAATTCGCTACATAAAGTTTCGAGTAGTTGCACTTCCAGAGGTAAGGTCAATAGATTCGCTTATTGCTTAATTATTTTTAATTAAAATATCGTAAAATAAAACAAAAAAAAAAGTGGTTAAATTTTCTTGTGGTCAATTACGGGTCGTGTAAAGTTTGACCCTGACCCGACGGGTTGATTTAATTCGGGTAACCCGACTCGAAAACTTAACCCGGGGGTCGACCCGAACGGTTCGGAGCACTAGCAAAACATATATAAAGAAAGGGTACACTTTAAAAAAAGAATATTTATCGTACAACACGTTTTTTACCAAAATAATTAAACTAAAAAAAAAGGGAAACAATCGGCATTACACAATAAATGATCAAATTTTTTATGTTAACCATTTTTTTTTGTGTCACACAACGCATGCATATCTCGGAAAAACTCCAAAAAAGCGTTATTAATGTTTTGCTGATAATATAAGAGATTTCGCAAATGATTTATTATAAACGATACTAAATTTTGAATTGGATATTTATTTTTTGTTACTTTTTTAGAATTACAAAACGAACACAACAATTGATTATTTATTAATTTTCATTTTAACGTATTATTTTTCTAATAATTTGATTGAAATGAATATCTAAAAATAAAATTAAAAATAAATAAAAAAGCAAATATTTATATTTTTTTTAAAAAAAAAAATTTCAAAATACCAATCTTTTCACTTTCTTTATTTGGGAGAACAGAGTACATCTGATCCGGTTTTACTTTCTTAATAATACCTTCTTTTGAATGTTGGTGGTTTCTGGGATTTGGATAATATTGGATTTCGTCTAAATAAAAAATTAATTAAATTGTTTTTTCTTTTTAAAAAAAAAAAAAAATACTCACCTTCTTCTTCATAAGTCATTTTTTTCTTTTTCTTTTTCTTTTTCTTTTTTTTTTTGTCAAAATGAATTTATTTCAAAGTATTTATAATGAAATTAATTCCATCTAAAATAAGAACATTATTTACTGACGACGCCAATCAAAAATAACACGATGCCTTGTGCTAATAAAACAAACCCCCAACTGCCGGAATGATAACATAATATCTGAAATAGTCACATCCCATTTAACATATGATCTTTATCACTAATCATTTAAAAGCATTTGGCGTGTCTTTTGAATGAAACATAAAAAACTTAAATATGTCGTACAATCCTGTTGTGCTTGGCCGCTCCTATAATATTGGTTTTTGTTTTGCTTAACGAAGTTTTAAACTAATCCAAAAAGAATGTGAACACCAAAACGAAAATAACACATGAATAGGAGAGAGACCTCCTGGCACGAGGATATCTTCAGAAAAACGCAAAATTGCCTAATGTCTGGAATTGTCATACCCACATAACACCAATTTATCATTAAAACGCCTTGGCGTTTCTTTGAATGAGACGCGAGAAAATTAATATGTCGCACAATCCTATTGTGCTTTGCCGTTCCTATTATGCTGGCTTTGCTTATTTTATGCCAACCCTAAACTTGAACACCAATGATGAAAATAACATATGCTAATTGAAAAAAAAGATTATTCATCTGTCAATTGACATCAGGCATATCATTTTTAAGAAGGTACAGCATTATTCTTAGTTAAAGAACCAAATCCATTATCGTAATTGTAATAAAATTTAAAGCATTATTCTGATTATCGACTATAAAGTTAGAATTGAAAACGATAGACAAAACAATAAAATATAAAAAAAAATGGGAAGAAGAGTTTCTAAATTTCGTACGCATTATTATATAAAAAAGAGTTTCATTAGCATCATTTACGGAATACAATAAAGTTTACGACAATGCAAGCAGAACAACATTCGAGATGTCTGGGTATTTTGTAATAACCTTGTAAAAAGGAACCATCATCAAGAACGACAGCTCATATTATACAAAATGCATACGTTATCAACCTATTCGAGTAAATTTTGAAACTTAGTTACTCGGCATGACATATTCTGGTAAAATCCTGATGAGATAATATCAGAAGACTTCGCAAATAATTAATGAGACAATCCTTACGTAAATATAATATTCATGCGAAGGTTTTCATGATAACTTGTAAATTTTTCGGAGATACTTAAAAGCCATCTTGAAGCCTATTAAACACTATTGAATTAGCATGCTGAAAATAAAATATTATCTATTACTTATACTGTATATGCTCTCATAAAAAAACAAAACAACATAAGGTTTTACGGAAGAGATAATTGCTTTTTCTGCTTTATTTGGTTTTTAGGTTCATCGTACTAAACACAAAATGAAAAGCATCAAACATTCAACATTCTGTCAATTCTAAACTTCTGGATAAAAATGTGAGTATCTATACCTCCTCTTGTTGCCTTTCTTGACATATTGTTAACAAACTTTCCATCGATAATTCCAGAGTAAGAAATTCCCGTAAATGTTGGGTTCAAGTGTACTGAAGGTCTATCAATGATACTAGCATGCTCAAGCTCGGTTTTTCATCCTAGCAATATGATAATCGGGTTGAGAGTCCTAGCAAGAAGAATAATTGAACAGCAGGCATTGGGTCACCTGTGCCCCCCGATAGGACCAATGAATGGCTTTGAACATCAGGTAACCAAGTGGGTCATCTGTGCCTCAACACTGGTTTTGTGGCTCAGCGAATGGCCTTGAATGACAAAAACCGAGTGGGTTCCTGCCACGCCACTATTTTCCAACTACATTTCTGACAAAAAAATCGATTTACTTGCCCTTTATATCTCTTAAGTAGCAATTTCCGAAAAGTTCTAAAGTACACTTAATAAAACCTTTTATTTATTTTACTCGTATATTTTACGGTAGTGAAGTATTATTCGCGTGATGCGATTTGCAAATTGTAACAAATAAAATATTTCATTGAGAAAAAAAAGTTGTTTACATAATATTTTCTGTTTTTAAATAATGTTATTTCATCAGAAAATTTAAATATTATATTTTTCTTTATAATTGACATGACATACTAAAAAAGAATTTCTCTTCAAAATAGTTTTTCCACTTCATTGTAGTATAAATAGTTGCAATTTTTCAGAGAAAACTTCACAAAATTTTGGTAATACTTTCCTCTATGCAAATGCAAGACAATTGACAAGTCAGCCTTTTTAACTTGTCAGTATCAATTTCAAATAATCAGGATTTAAGATCTTATTGAAATGGATAAGTTGCAGAATTTTCTCCAAAATTGTGAATACCTGTCGAAATTGACTCTACCAATCTGCCTTCAATCCCATCTAGTATGTATTCCTTCTATACTACAAAACTCATGATTCTCTTCAATAATATGACCTTCAAGAAACACAAATTTTCAGAATATAACACTATCTTCATTTCTTAAATGTAAATAATGAAATATATTAGTTACTATTGATTGATCTGTATTATGCATCATTAACTATATTACTCAGATAATTAACATTAGTAATTTATATATCACTAAATATTATAGAAGAATCACATTGATTTATATTATTAGTTTTATAAAATGTAAAAAATAAATTTAAAATATTATAAAAAAAAATGGCTAAATTAAATGACCTTTAAAAACTATTATTAGCATATAAACATTTATTTGATCAAATATTCTAAATTAGTATTAGCCAGAAAAAGCTTTTTTTAAAATCATAAAATTACATATATTAATACTATCGCTATATATAAAAAGACTTTTTGATTCTTTTATATATCTAAATTAAGAAATAATCATTTTTATTTAATACTATTAAAATTAGCTAAATATTCTTAAAAATGTCTTTTAAAAGAACCATTCTGAATGAAAATAAAAGTGAGAAGTTTGTACTTATACTCATAACAATAATAAAAGGACTTAGACTTAGTATATTAATTGAATTAAAAAAATAGTGAGTAAAAGTAAATGAAAATACTATTATTTATATCTTATAAATAGCAGAAAAATGAGTTAACTCAAAAACTATTAATTCAAATAAAAAGTAATATAAATCAGTAAAAACTCTTTCTTATCTTTCTTATAAATATCAAAATTATTAAAAAAATATTGATAAAATAAACAAATATACCAGTTACTAAAGCGATTTTTAACAAATAACAAAATAAAAAAATATACTAACAAAACAAATATATTATCCAATTTAACAATTTTAACGCTAGCTGTTTTTTTCAAAAACAATTAAACTTAACAAAAATATTATTTTAATAAAAAAAAAAAACTTTTTTAATTCTAAATGAAGACTTCATCAATCTAGATATTAAAAAATATCATAATAGATATTCTATCAAATAATAATGTATCTTTTAATAAATTAACAACTCATAATAATAATACTACAACTATTTTACCTTTAGACATAAATATTAATATAACTTTTGACTTCACTTATTAACTAACTCCTATTATTTCTAAACAAACTATCAATGATTCTATGTATACTCACAATAAAACTGATAATCTTTTCGAAGATACTATCTACGAACAAACTTTTTTACCAATAGATATTAAAGGATAAAATAAACAAACTTGATCAAAAGAAGTTAAATAAGATAAAGCATTATATGATAAAAACCCAAAAAAATCTTTTAATATTATTATAACACTTATGCATTTATACACATTTGACAATATATTTGATATAAAGGCAAAACAATAGCTGAAAAATGCAAATTTATTAATTTTTTATTTATTCATTATAATGAATATCAAGATTTAACATATGTTTTCAAATTTAGAAAATTGTTAGTCTATTTTAGTTCTATAAAAGGAATGACACATACTATCACAAAAATGTAAAGATATAATATAATCTGATTTTTACTATAATGAACCTTGTAGTAAAAAAATCAAACAAGACGCTAAAATCAAAAGACTCTGAAAGTATCAGATATTTTCTTATTTGTTAAATCAAATGTATTACAAAATTTTTTTTCAAATATGAAGTGATCTCTAGATTTTTAATAATAGTTTAAAACCTATGGTAGATTGCTAATATTATTCAACTATTTTATAATAATCATTAGTCAGTATAATTTCTTAAAATAACTTTCAGAGTAAAACTAATCAATCATGACTTATTTCAAATTTCATTATAATAACATTTGAGCTTAAACTTACTGGATTACCATATAATACTAATCAACAACAATTGCTAGATTTTCTCATGTCAAAATATATTTTATTCTATTTGATTAATAATAAAGACTTAAACTATATATGTTTATTAATTTTATGATACTTAAAGATCTTGATGCTACAATTATGTAATCTCAAAATTTAAAGAAAAAACTTTAAACATTGTCAAAGCTGTAGAACTATTGAATATGAATACAAAAATTGCACTAATTGTAAATCAACAAATTTGTTCAGATCACTTTATGATTACTTCAAGCTAGAATCCTATTATTCTATTATTCACCTTGCTCATATAATACTAACAATAAAGGTGGCTAATAATATGTTCAGTAATATTTCAAATGAAACTGTTTTGTGATTGGCAAAATAATTCGCCTTTTTTATCAAATTCTGAAATTCTTATCCAAACTTCTGTAATCTCTAAAATCTGCTTAAATTTCTGTAATTTCTGAAACTTATTTAAATTTCATAATTATAAAATCTCTGTATATCCAAACTAAAGATAGCTCAGTTGTGGATTAAATTCAGATTTTAGGTTAGAACTATTATGAATTTTAAAAAAATAATTCTGCAATATCTGTAAATTCACAATATTTGTAAATTTATAATTAATTCACAAGTCTATAATTAATTTACTAATATAAAATTAATCTGCTATATATATCACAATAATTATTAAATATATAAATATATATAATTTATAATTTTAACAAAGATATTAATCAAATTTTATTAAAAAAAATATTTATAAATATAAAAGTTCAGCCTGCATAAAAAAAAATCATTAATAAATGTTTCTTGTAATTAGTAAAGAAATCATTACTTTATTTAATTATCTTCTAAGAAATCATTTTAAAAGTTTAATCTATAAAATAAAATAAACATTAATAAAATATTCCTTTCAATTAGCAATAAAATACCTGACTCCATCTTAATTCAGATATATGATTAAGACTTTATTTAGATAACAATGACATATTAAATTAATTATATAACTATTAAATCATTTCAGATCGAATAATCTTAAATTCAAAAAAAAAGTAAATTAATATTAGTTTATTTTTTGAAAAAATATTTTAATTAGAAAATTTTTACAATAGGACTTACCTCAAATTTCACAGTTTAGAGATTCTGAAACCTACAAAAAGGTAAGTATTAATTTTTTTTATTTTTATTAAAAAAAATCACCTATTTTCATAGAAACTTACCTTCAATTTCAAAGTTTGAAAACTTCAAAATCCTAATAGCAAAGCTTCTAGAAATCTTAGAATTCTACTAACAAAATAAACAAAGGTAAGTATATTTGTTTTTATTTTAATTTAAAAGAAAAATAATTAAAATTAAAATAAAAAAAAACTTACCTTTTTTTGTAAATGCTAAAGACTTTCAGAATCCTGATGTTAAAGCTTCTTAAAATCTTGGAATCCTACGAAATAAACAAAGGTAATTAATTTGTTTTATTTTAATTTAAAAGAAAAATAATTAACATTAAAATAAAAAAACTTACCTCTTTTTATAAATGCTGAAACCCTTCAAAATTCTAATGCTGAAGCCTCTAAAATCCTAAAATTGAAAGAAAGTAAGTTTTTATTTTTCTTTTAATTTAAAAAAATAATTAAATTTAAAATTTTATTTATCTTTTTTTGTAAATGTTGAAGTCTTCTGGAACATACAAAAAGGTAAACACTAGTTATTTTTATTTTATTTTCTTTTAAAAAATTTTTCACATTCTTATAGGAACTTACTTCTAAGGCTTGAAGAATTCCAGAATCCTATAAAAAGATAAGTATTAGTTTTTTTTTTTTTAAAAAAAATATCTCAAATTCTTCCTTTTTTTTATAGGAACTTACTTTCAATTCCTAAGCTTGAAGAACTATAAAAAGATAAGTATTAGTTTCCTTTTTTTTATTTTTTTAAAAAAAAATTCTCAATCCTTCTCTCCTTCTATAAGAACTTACCTTCAATTTTAAGGCTTGAAGAATTTCAAGATCCTACAAAAAGATAAATATTAGTTTTTTTTTTTGTTTTTTTTAAAAAAATTTCTCATATCCTTTTTTCTTTCTATAGGAACTTATCTCTGATTCCAAGACTTGAAGAACTTCGAAACCTACAAAAAAGATAAACATAGTTAGTTTATTTTTTATATTTCATTTTTTAAAAACTATTTTAACATACCCATCTCCTTATATAGGAAATTATCTTCAATTCTAATACTTGAAAAATCTGTAATCCTACAAAAAGGTAAATATTAGTTAGTTTATTTTATTTTATTTTTTTTAAAAAAAATTTTCTCACACCTTCCTCTCCTTTTATAAAAACATACTTTTGATTCTAAGGCTCAAATAATTCTGGAACCTATAAAAAGGTAAGTTCTTTTTTATTTTTTAAAAAAAAAATAATTCTAAGGCAAAAAATTCACAAGAAATATATAGTACAACAATAATCTGATGTGAAATTTTATGATCATTAGCATATGAAAAACAATGTAAGAAAATTGTTTTAATTATAACTTATCTTTTTTGTAGTGTAACTAAAATGATCTTCAAGAATTGAAAAATGTGACACAGTAAAATGATCTACAAATGATCAACATGTGGATTGATCTACAAAATCAATAACACAATGATTTTGCACAAGCGATTTGCAAAATTAACCAGATCAGTTAATAAAGAAATAAAGTAATAGATCATTAGCCTATGATAACATGTATAATCTTTTAAACTAGAAACTTCAAATAGGAACTTCAAGGAGAAAATAGTCAAAGACTAAGTATAAGGATGTAGTAATAATTTAAGAATAATATAATTATAATCTTTACATCTCTTCAAATATATATATATATCATAGTTATAAGACTATTACATAGTTATTAGGTAGTTATTACTCAATTATTATAGCAGAATTATAAGAAAACGATGAGAGAATCATTATATAATTTTTATGCAATAAATAGCAATTTAGTGTAGAAATTTTATTATAAATAAGCTGAGTTTTTTATTATGTATTATCAGAAATTTAGAAAGAAATTAAAAAAGAAAAACTTAGAAAATTTGAAGATAATTTATAAGTTAATAAAAATCTTTGCTAAATTGTCTTAGTAAATCAATCATCTGTATCAAACATATTTTTGTGTTAAACTACATCAGTAAATTTAATAAAGCGAAGTATTATATAATCCTTATACCTCGTAATATTACGTAAGGTTACAAGACCATCAAAAAATTTACATATGTATAATACTTTGAAGCTTTATGACGCGTAAGACTTCAAATGTTTTACGTTGTATAGTATTGTGATAGTTTTGCAATGTGTAGTATTGCGACAGTTTTACGATGCATAGTATTATGACAGTTTTACAATGCGTAGTATTATGACAGTTTTACGATGCATAGTATTATGACAATTTTATGATACGTAGTATTATGACATTTTTATGATGTGTAATACTTCGAATGTTTATATTTCGTTAATAAATTTATGAATTTTTTATTATTTATATTCTGATCACTGGTAATTGCTTTTGAAAATTTTGGTAACTCATCGTTTTATTACACAATACTTTATTTAATTATTATATTACTTTAAGTAAATTTGCCCCTTCGTGTTAATTAGCTCCATTGATATTTTGTTATAATATTTTTTAAAAAAAAAAAAAAACCCCCCAAAAAAATCTGCAAAAAAAAAAAAAATAAAAATAATCAAACAAACAAAAAAACTGGTATAAATATATCACATTTTTGAAATGTCAAGATAGATTTGGTAAAATAAGTCAGAAATACATAAACTTATGCAACATTAAATAAAATAAATAATTATAATAATTAAATATACCTTACATTATTTAATTATTCTTCGTTGTTTTCATTATCTTCGTCATCTGTATTCATCGAAATCATTATTGAAACTATCATTGTCACGTATATTAACAACATCATTTTTGTCAGTGATATGATCAGAGGTGTAAGAGTTTTTAGAGGTGGTCGATGAGTTGGTTGAGGTGTCGCTCCTAGAATCATTATTATTATCAAGTTTCCTCTAAACAAAAAATTTTTAATATACTTAGCCTATTCGCAAGTAATATTTTAAATTTAAAATTTAGCATATTTATAAAATTACGAAAACTTACTAATATTTTTTTCATTTGCAATTTTACAACAGTTTCGGAAATTTGTATGTGTTCAATTTTTGGATTTAAAAGGATATTGCAAATGGTAGTGATGTAGACCGTCTGAAGGTGTATTTTCTCCTTAGATCCCCATACTTTATTTAAAATACAAGTTAGGTAGTAGTTTGTTCACCCTCCTATATCGGAGCAAATAATTTAACCTGACATTCTTTTAATTTTTTGGATTTTTTTCAACTTTAAATCTTTGCCAAACTTGTATTTGTATTAATTGGTGGTAGCTGGGCTTCACTAAATACCGAAAATATTGCATCCTTAATTTGAGACGTTAAGATATCATGAAGGCTCTGATGTTGTTTTAATAACTGTTAAATAAAAATCGAAAAAATTAAAATTATATAAAAGCTCGATCAAATTTGAATTTAAGTATGCAAACTTACAGCATAATAAATATTTTTTTTATAAAAAGATGTCCAATACTTTCTGATATATTTACCAAAAAAATCAGGATGGTTTGTCAATACATATTCTTTTGTAATTTCTCACAATTTTTCTTGCGTTAGATATATCAATCTAGATAGTGTCTCTTTTGCTATATTTTTAATCAGATTCTATAGTAAAATAAATCAAAATAAAAAAATATGATTATATAATGCACATCAGTTTTTTAACGATAACTAATATAAAACTGGAATAATATAAAACAATTCCTTACTTTTCAAAAGTTTTATCAAAGCCTATATGCTTTGTACAATCCTCTTCCAACTTTATGATTCTTTTCTTCAGTTTTTTGACTTGCTATTAATGTATCAAGTTTGGTATTAAGCCTCACATTTTGATTTAATATTTTTTCTAACGTTTTTGTTGAAACTTTGTATAAATAAAATAAAACTTATTTTAAAAAAAGTCTATATGCATACCTTTTAAAACGAACTCAAATTTAATATTTTTATATATCTTAAACAACTAACCCGTCGACATTATTATCCTACAAGCTTGAATTTTTTGCTCTTTTGCTTAGTTTAGCTTATTCTTGAGTTAGTTGATTTGATACTTTTTTTCTAAACATTTTAAATTTTTTGAGAGAAAATGAAATGAAAATGAAAAATGAAATAAAATAAAATTAGATTTTATGATTATCGTCAATAAGTTATTTTACTAAAAAAGAAATGAAATGTTACATTACAAAAAAAAAATGTAAAACTTGTTTCGTTTTATAAGAATTTATGCTGACAACTTTTTTAAAAGAAAAGGACAAAAAAATATCAAAAAAAAATTGTTTCGTTATACTGCGAAAATTAAAATAAAAGGAGTTATTTTGTGGAATTAGCAAGCCTTATTTTCAGACTCTTTAATATTAATCAATATTTATCAATATTAATCATTGTAAAAATTTATAAAAAGAAGGGTAAACAAAAAAAATAAATTATTTAAAATATTTAATCATCTTGTCAAAAGACAATTTTATTCGAAAAAAAAAACCCTCTACAATGAAAAAAAAAACAAATGGTTAAATATAAAAAATGTAAATAAATAAATTACGCATGTGACAGGTTAAGGGCTTTTACAAATCTGTGAAAAAGTATTTTTTTTGAAAATGATCAACATGATGATTGGCTTTGAACTTTAAAAAATATTTGCTTAAAACTAAAAATGCGTCACAAACATTAAGCCTGGTACTTGCAGGGCAGTCAACAAATAAATTACATATTTTATTACGTAAAATTACATTTTTATTACACATAATTACACATAAATTACAGATATTATTGCTAATTTTTGCATATTCATATAAATTTATATAAAGATTTTTATTTTATTAAAAAATGTAATTATTAAGAAAATATTTATTTTTACTTTTAAAACGTGGTATTATATATATTATATCTTGTATAGCTTCTATTTCTATAAAATTATATAATTTTTTAATTTGTAATCAAGGACATCTGTGATAATATGGTTAACTCTGTAACTTAAAGTCATACCATTGAATTAATGGCAGATTCAGTAGAGGTTTTTTTTTTCTATTTCAATCTTTGCTATTAATAATACCTTAAATATATTAAAAATCATCAATATATATAGAATATTAAAAAATACATCAATATTTAAAACTAAATAAATATCTGTCTATAACAAATGCCTTGATCAGATACATATTCAAATAATTCTTTAGAATTCATAACAACAGAAATATTACTAAACCAAGAGTTTTGATGATAACTGCTATTTACACGTATTATTGCACCATTTTCCAATATTACTGATATGTATATTATTACCTTTGTTTGAGCGCTGTCTATTTCAGATATTTTAATTAGATCTAAATATGAATCCATACATACTAGAAACTGATCAAACCCAGTCTTCATTTTATCATCTATATTAGTTTTTACTTTTTTTTCTCAAAAAATAAAAATGCATTTATTAACGAAAATTCAAAGAGCTTTGATGAAAATTTAAATGCACGAGGAGTTATTTTCAAATTTGTTGATTGATTTTGCAAGGTTATTTTGGCAATTGATTGGCATCGAATCTAATAAAATATAATCTTTTAGAAAAAATGACATAATATTGTGTATTTTATATATTAAATATATTAAATACTTACTATTTGCATTAATTGGGTTTCAATATTTTTTTATTGCTTAATTGATAAGGGACCTTAACATATTCATGATGAAGGCTTTCATAAGTCTCTGTAGTATATCCATTAATTGCGTCAAAATTTCATATTGAATTAATCACATGATAAATCTATGAGTGTAGTTTCGGAAGTTTTAGCTCAGACGAAGAAAATTGTTGAAAAATTTGGATGAAGTTCTGTGACTATTCATATATAGATTCCTAAAATACACTAACTTTAATTAAATTACAATACAAAATATAGAACTTGTCAAAGTTTTATACATACCTCGAATTTGTTCAAATCGCTTTGCTTAAAAATTTCATATCTACTCATTTTATACATATTATTCTACAATTCATAAAGTTTTACCAAATCTTTATTTGCAATAAAATTTTCACTTTTTTGGTATTTTCTTTATATAAATTATCATTTACAAAAATTATTACTTTCATTAGATTACGATATTTGTTTGCCGTTAATCTTACAATTGATTGTAATCCATTTTAAAATTTTTTAAATTTGTAAATCTTGGTATTTTTACTAATCTACGATCTATTTCATCTACTAAATGATTACTTTATTGCAACTTTAAAAGTTCTCGTGTATAATTAACTTGATATTGAAATAAACCCAAATCAAGATGATGCATTCTATCAGATACTGTGGCAGAATAGATATTTATATTTCTATGATTTAATCATTATTTATTATTAGTATTAAACAAAAATTAAAAATAAAATAAAATAATAAAATTTTGTAAACTTATGGAAGATTTTAAAAAAAATTGGAAATATTTTTAATTAATACAGAATGGTTTGTGTTCTGTTCAAAATGCTCAATCATATTTTCATAGGTACATAGTTCAGTATCATTATCTTATAAATTGATTTTATTAAGATTATCTTTTGAGACTAAACAAAAATGACATGGATGACTTGAATTATATACTTTATATGTGAGACAAAATATTGAAGCTTCAGACCAATCAGAAATTACAACTGAAACTCGGGAAAAAACCAAAATGTTTTGTCAGATATTATCAAATCAATACCATTATTGGATTTTAGAAGATGATATAAAAGTACTTTTAGGAAATTATGGAAAGCTTCTCATACTGCTCTCTTAAATTTGATAAATTTTTTATCAGAATTAACACTTGCTGATAAAATTGTTAAATATTTTAATAATTGTTTTGCATCAGGTTTGTTACGCCACCAATTTTTAATATTACCAATAGTTACATATATAGGATGTAGTTGATTTTTTTCTAATATATTAACGTTTGTTGCATCAGAATATAATATCAAGGATAAAAGTTTTACGCTAATTGGTAAACATTCTTCTGTATTCTTCCACTACATGCCAGTATTTTGTTTGCTATATATTCTTTCTCTGTCAATCTTTAATTTATTTAAACATGATTATTGATATTAATGTGATTAAATGTAAATATTAAATTACATAAATTTAAATAATTACCTCAAGATTTTCAAAATTTAACGCAAAATTTTGCATTATATCAGGAATTGTCAAAATATTATTTATGCAATTTATAAGATTTAGATGATAAAGATAATATTCTATATTATTATAGGTTATTATACAAGTTTTTTGGTAATTTAAATTTGGTTGATTCATATTATCCATAAATCGTCATCCTTGTTCAATTGATTTAGGTAGTGGAGATATAACAAGATTTGCATATTTATTAAAAAATGGATTATTTCATTTCCTATATTATTACTTAATTTATTTTAATTACTAATGTCATAAATCTTCGTATACTTTGTTAGGATAATTTACATTCACATCAGACTCAGGTTCTAAAATATCTTAATTTATTATTAAATCTTCAGATATAATATTTTCAAAATTACTGCTATGGTCGTTACTTAAAAGTAATTCTTCAACAAGCGGAAGGAGATCTTCATATAAACTTTCGTTATTCATCTAAAATAAATGATATATATGTTTATATCTAAATTATATCAAAATACTTTGTTAAAAAATGTACTTCAATAGAATTAAAAATCTCTTCACTTTCTAGCAAAATATTATTAATATCTATAATAGAATTATCACTTTCATTGATGATAGATTGATCGCAAATATTAACATGCTGGCTATACCCTGAACGACTACTAAATGTACGCTCACAAAATGAGCACTTGTAATTAACCATTTGTGATTTTATGTAAGTATGATGATTTAAAGTATTGTTAAATTTATTATTTTTTTTCCTTGATCCTATTTAAGAAGATATTGAGATCTATATATAATGTTTTTTATCTATTAAAGGATGGTGAAATTTAATATTAAAATTAGTATTTCCCGCTAAATGGCTTATATTTACAGATAATTTCATATTCTAGTTTCTATACCGTACCTAGATGTTTCAGGCGAAACTAATTTCGCTGAATTGATTTGCAAAAATATATTCAAATTAGAGTTCGTAGACTTCAGATAGGTTTCGGATCATAGCCAGGCTGAACGTTTCAGATTTTGAAAAATAGTTTCGCCCGAAACACTAACTGTATTGCTCAGCGGCTATTTTTCAAAAATTTTAATTTAATTAAAAAAATACATAAAATAATAAAAAAAATTATAAAGATTTGTGAGATTATGCATTTTATTTAATGCTTATATTTGCGAATGTCTACTTCCCAGAATATTTATTATATTTAAAATAAAAAATATTATTATTATTATTAATAAAAAAAAAATTTATTAATTAAATAAAATAAATTTAAATAATAAAATAATAATAATAATAATAAATGATTTAAAAAAAATTTATAAATGTTTTAATTTTGTGTTACTGCACTAGTTACTGCACTAGTTCTAGCTAGCTCTTCAGTAAATACAACATCTCCAGATAATAATCAACCTCGTGTCATTCTGCTAACCCTATCATTATCATCACTTTCATCACTTTCTTCTTTATCACTTTCCCTCAAAACCTCTATCCTCCGCAATCCTTTTCTAAAAAATTAAAGAAATTTTAATATTATTATGTAATATCATGTAATATTACTTAAAACTTTGTAATACTTACCAAATTTCTTAGCACTTGACTTTTCATAATTTTACTGTTAACTTGAATAATTTCATTGTCTGGATTCAATATAACTTTGCATACGCTGACTGCATATGCAATTTGTGGTTTTGGCATATTTCTTGAATTCAGCCAAAGTTTTTCTAAAATTCAGGACAAATACAATGGACTCCCAGGTTGTCTATTATTGTTAAATGACTTACATAAATTATCGAAGCATTGCTTGACAGAAGCCAATACTTTCCAGTTATATATTTTGGTTGAACTTGCATTAGTACTTATCGGGGTAAATACGTTTTCCCAAATACAGTAAACAAAGCTTCCTTTGTTCTAGAAGTTAGCGAACCTCAGAAACTTTTATCCTTATATGTAAGCTATTAAAAAAATAAATTTATTGGTTATTTAAAGCTTAAATTAATAAAGCAAATTGTTCTAATATTACCTGTCGATCTATATTTTTGTTTAAAAAACCCGCCAGCAGATTTCACTTAAGTTTTCGAAAAATTTACTATAGTTTTTAACCATGTAATCTATCGTAGCATCATAAAATTCATCCTTATTAGAATATATATTTTCGTTAAATAAATTTTTCATGACATTATTTACAATGTCTTAAATAAATTAAATATTAATGGTAAATAATAGTAATATAATATAAATATAATATAAATATAAAGGTTTATTACCTTTGCGAATTCCTTATTTAGATTCTTTTCTTCGTAATCCACCTCCATTTTTTCAAACCTCTCT
>CAMKVN010001190.1:0-20170 GCA_946474995.1 Funneliformis geosporum | reverse complement strand
AATTTTTTATTATATAATTAAAAGAGAAAACTTGTTATAATATATTATATATTTATAAAATTAATTTAAAAAAAAAATTTTAAAAATATTAATTATTTATAAAAGTAAATTAGAGGAGAATTTATAATAAATAAGCAGGCAAATTTGCCTATAAACCCTACAATCTAAGGAATAAGAATATATAAATTAAAAATTAAATTAAATTATTAATTATATTAATTATTTATTTTTTGATTTTAGATTTTATATATTTTAATAAATGCTTTTCCTTAAATTGTTAATATAAAATTATTTATTAAAAATTATAATAAAATTAAAATATTTTGATATCTAGTAATTATGAAAAAAAAAATTTAACTTATTAGATTCATTTAATTATAAAACATCTAATAAAATTATAATTATATTTTTAGTATTAATAAATAAAAAATTATATTATTTTAAAATATTTTAAATTTTTAAAAATAATTTTTTATCTAATAATTGCAGAAGAATATAATTTAGTTTATTAAATTCTTCTTATAAAATAGTATTAAAAAGTGATATTTTCATATTTCTATGATTAATAATTAGTAAGATATTCTAATTTAAATAATTAGATTATTTTTATAATAATTTATTACTTATTTATTCTTAAAAAATTATTAATTAATAGCATTTTTTTTTTGGATTTTGCTTAAAAAACATCATAAATTTATTATAAAATTTATAAAATTATTATTATATTTAAAGATGGTTTCCATAATTATTTTCAAATTTCAATTGAGTTGCAATTTAATTGCGCTATAAAGAAGTTTAATTATGCCACAATTTATAACTCAATTGCATCATTTTTTTTAATTATGATGATCATTTTTAATTATATTAATAAAATTTTCAAAAAATATTTTTAAAATAATTTCAATTAAAAAGTAAAATTGCTTTTAATTTAGAAGCAAAACCATTAAAGGAATAGTAAAAAAAAATTAAGAATTTTTTTATATAGACTTGCTTAAAAATATAATATAAATATTATACATAAAGTTAAAATATATTATTTTGATTATCTAAAATAGTCAAAATAGTTAAAATATTTCAACTTTAAGAAAGACTAAAGTTAAAATAGTCAAAATAACATTATATCACATGATTTTTCATATATAAAAAAATCTAAAAAATAAAAAATGCACAAACTCAGTTAATATCACTTTGTTTCTTATAAAAAAATTACTACTCAATTCTTTAGAATCTGATGATCTTGTCTCAATTAGCAATAATTGAGATCCTATTATAGGTTATATTATAATAGATTCTAGTTCAGTGACTCTGTATTTAGAATAATCTGTGATCAGGTTGAACTAAAAACTAATAGGAGGGTATATCTGTAATAGATAATATTATATTATTTACATTATATTCTAATCAAATTAGGTAGTATCTAAAAATAATACAGCAATTAATTTCAAATTTACAAAATATTACAATATAAGCTAAAATTAGTTGTAATATCTATAGGTTAAAACTAATTGTAACATATATTGTAATATTAAAAGTTGCAATATATTAATTGCAGTTCTTATCTTTAGTAGTATTTAAGGTTGCTGGACGAAATCATGAGTTTAGACAGACGTCTAAATGGTAAAAGTAAAACTTGGTTAAATTATATTAAAACCATATTAAAAAATCTGCGAAATTTGGAAAAAGGTAAAATTTTATCAAAGCTTATAAAAATGGTGAAACTATATCAAACACTTAGTAAAAAATTAGCAAAACTAAAGGTTTTACCGTTTTGCCAAATCCAAAATGAGTTTAGACAAGCAACCTTATTCACAATCAATATTGCTTCTGAGAAGAGCTCAATTAGGTTCTTAGAAATTTGGATCAATACTAAATATTTACCACTTTTCGTTAAAATTAAGTCAAACAAGATATTCATCATTTTATTAATTTAATGATTTATAAACCTCTCATTGATAAACAAATTTCTTATATCATCAATATGATACTTTGTTCTCTTATCAAATGCAGAATACAACTTACCCTTTATTGGAAAAGGAGTGTAATAATTTTTTTGCTTTTATTCATAGTCTGTTTAAAAGAAAATGCAAATTTACTAGTATCTTTCCGAATATAATGTTACATTTCAAAGAATTTTACAATTTAAATGATCTTTGGTCCTTACAAATCAAATCTTTATCAAATATTAAGATTCCTCAAAATCAAATTGAATCAAATATTTTAGCAATTTGAATTTGATTTAATTTTTCAAATTGAATTGAATTAAATTAAATTGAATTCAAATATTTGATCGAATCAATTTGAATTAATTTGAATTTGATCGAATTAAATCAAATTGAATCAAATATTTGTTAAAATAAAGTTATTCTAAAGTTTTAATTAAGAAAATTATTAGTAATTGTACTAAAAAAATTTCAAAAATAGCTTTTACAAAGTAAGTTTAGTAACAGGTAAATTTTTACTATTAAACTTAGTAAAATAACTCAGCAGTTTCAGTTTTACTTCGTAATAACTGCTATCGTAACTTCAGTTTTACTAAGAAAACTTAGTAATAACTGCTATCGCAGCTTTAGCTTTACTAAAAAAAAAGTTAGTAATAACTAAACTACTATCTCAGCTTCGTAATAATTTTATTAGTAAAAAAACGTTTCTGAAGTTACAGATACATTTTTTTACTAATTTCTTAGTAAAAAATATATTTGAAGCTGTGGAAGCATTTTTTACTATGTTTCTTAGTAAAATAGGGTTTTCAAAGCTGATAAAGTGTTTTTTACTATATTTTTTTTAGTAAAATAAAGTCTCTGAAATTACGAAGGCATTTTTTACTATGTTTTTTTAGTAAAACATACAATTCCAAAGTAGCAGAAGCACTTTTTACTATGATTTTCTTAGTAAAAAGGCATTTCTGAAGCTGCAGAAGCACTTTTTGCTATAGTTTTTTTTGTAAAAAAAGCATTTCCAAAGTCACAGAAGCATTTTTTGCTATGGTTTTTAGTAAAAAAGGCATTTTTATAGCTGCAGAGGCACTTGTTACTATAGTTTTCTTAGTAAGAGCCACTTCTGAAGCTTTGGAAATGGTTTTACTATTGATTCAAATCAAATCAAATATTTGAATATTTGATTTGAATTTGATCGAATTGAATCAAATATTAATTTGGATTTGATCAAATAAATCATACTTTTATTAGAATTTGATCGAATCAAATCACATATTTAAATATCAAATTGAATTGTGAAACCCTATTGAGTGTCTTACTATACTAATTTAATAATTCTACAATATATGAACACATTTCTAAAGTTAGACTGTTTTAATTACATTTACAATTTGCTTTTTATGCTTCACCCCTAGAATTTTAGCTTTGACAATTTCATTGATATTTTTATAAAAACCTCATCAAAGCTTCTTTAACGTTAAGTTTAATCAAATCTTCTTCATCAAAAATTTCTTTTTCTTCTAATTTTTCAAACCAAATAGTAGAAAGAAATAAATTTTTATATAAAATATTTCCTTTCTCTACATTTGTCAAAAAACTTAAAACATTAATAAATTACAATCTTTATTTTTTAGATCAATTAATTTTGATAGATGGTTGTCATTTAATAACAAAATCTGATTATTTTTGAAGATTTTAATTATGTCACTATAAACTTAGGAAATTTTAAATTCTTTGATTAGTTAGAAATTTTAGTTTTAGCAGATAATCCCACTAGATTATTACATATAAAATATAAATTAGATACCTCCCTTTCTTTATACAAATAATTAATAGATTTCATTGCTCCAGTCTTTTTTAGGAAAAAGAAGAAAAGTCAATCACCTACTGGGATTTTACTAGGAATGTTAAATGATCTCAAATAACTGTAAACAAATATTGAAATTACGAGTTATAGAAAAGTCTAATCGCTTATCTATAATAAGTAACCCTTGATAAATAATTGTAATAATAAATTTTATGAATAACTTATAAAAGAAATATGAATTTTGGAATCAACAATTAATATGGGACCACCAAAATGGGATCCGATCCTTAGAACTAGGTCCTAAGTTTCAAAAATTAAGATTCTGGGTACATACCTCATAAGTTTAATTTATATTTTTAATTTATATTCAATTAACAAATTATCATTAGAAAGTAAATTATAATACCAGTAAAATAAAAATCTTCTCTAGAACTGGCAAATTTATTGGGACTTTTAGGACTGTTTAGGACTGTTTAACATCCCTAGATTTTATATTACTTAAACCTATTTATAATATTATTTAAAGTAATAAATCTAATAAGTCATAATACTTGTCAATACTTCATCTACTTAATCACTAATTATGGGATTCACTTTCTTAACCAATATAATGGATGCAATTTTGCTTCTTCAGGTGTCTCTTCTATCCCATGTTTTTTCAGAATTGAAGCTACTAGAGTTTTAAGATTCATTTAAAAGTAATAGAGTTATTTCAAATACTAATCATCTTCATGATTCATTTGATGAAATATCTCAAGCCACTTTTCTATTTTATAATACCTCATGTCTCTCATCACTTTCTACCATTACCTCAAATGAAAACATTATCAACAAACTATTTCCTTCATCCTTTTACTCTGACCAACTTAAAGCTATTTAATCTACTATTTATGAAGCCAAATTATTAAACTTCTATACTGATAGATTACTTAACAAAACTAGTTCTAAAGAATGTAAAATAGGCTTAGGTTGGATCTGTATTGATCATCACTCTCAATACAATCCTTATAATACTTTATTACTATATTGACTTTCATCTACTAGGGTGAAATTATTTGCTTTTTTAACAGCCATAATGGCAGCACTAGCATCAGCCACATTGAATTTTTATATTGATTTTCTTACCTTAATTCATAACTTTCATATTTATATTACTAATGCTAAACTCTTTAGCAAACAACTAGAAAAAATTCCAAACTATATTATTTGAAACTTAATTCAGCATATATATATTTCACACAATCTTTACATTAATTTCATTAAAGTAAAGGCATATACAGTAATACCTTTATAAATGCACGCAACTCAGGATCGAGCATGAACGTGCATTTAAAGAGGATGTGCATTTATGGAATAGCCAATAGAAAAATAGATGTGGTTACACAAAATCATGATCTAATATGCATTTTATTTAAAATTTTTTTTAAATTTCAAAATTTCGTATTATACTAAGTATCACTTTTAACAAAATATGTGTTAATGTTAGATTGTTGCATTGAGTTTGTTTTTTTGAATTTGAAGAATTTTTCAATTTTTTTCACTAACTTTATGTATTCTTCCACATTGTTCTGCTGAAGTAGATACATATATACAGTTTTCAAACTACCTACTGCAATATCAGTGTCAATAACAAGAACTTCGCAGCTGTTATCCATTTCTTCTAAATTCACACTTTCTTCATCAGTATTCTTAAAAAGATACACAAGCTCTTCAATAATTTGATCATCTTTAGGAATTTTGTAAATAACATCCTCTTAAGATACTCTTCTAACTGCATTTTATTGGAAAAATTAAGGGCTTGAATTACATCCGCAAGATCATTAAGTACTAAACCTTCATTTTCTGAAATATCTCTCAAATTTGTGTCTGTATTAATATGGGTGGAAAGAATCTTTGTATGACACCAGCAGTTACGAACTGTATTAACATTAATCTCATTCCAGGCTTAGACAATAAAATGAATAACCTGCAAGACATTTATGCGTAAGTCTTTCGCACGGTTACCTGCTTCCACATATTGAAGCATTAAGCTTTTAAAAAAGTAAGTAATTAAATTTTAAACACTTATAATATATTTACAGTATAATTTATAATAACTTTATTTGTAGATATACCTTACTGTACATGAAGATGGCGATAATGCCTTTTAAACGTCATAATAATTCTGGAATCCATCGGTTGGATTCTTGAGGTTGTATTTGGTGGTAAAAAATGAATGTTAGTATATTGTAAAGTAAGGCTGACTAACTTATAGCTGGAACAGTTATCAAGGAAGAGTAATATGCATTGGCCTTGATACTTTAGACCAATTTGGCTATCAAATTCCCATAATCCACTCTTAAAAAAGTGACGTGATCATCCAGGCTTTAGCATTATTGTGGTAAGTCATAGGCATATTTTGGATTCTCATATTTTTGAAACAAAATGGTTTTTTATATTTGCCAATTATTAGGGGTTTAAATTTATGTGATCTGTCTGCATTCACACATAACACGACTGAAAGATGTTTTTTATTCAGCTTATGACTAGCAAGACATTTAGTTGTAAGTGTCTGATCAGATTCTAGTCTATAATCATAAAGATAAGTATTTTTGTTTTTTTTTTTTTTTTTTTTTTTTAATTTGTATCACTAAAAATTTTACCTGTAAAATAGTCCAGTTTCATCCATATTGTAGATTCTTTCAGGGTGATAATTAAAGCAAAGTTCTCTTAATAAAGGTAGAACATTAGCAATGGTAACTTCATCAGCAGATAAAGCTTCTCCTTTAAGCTTTCGTTAACGAATGCCATTATGATCCTTAAACTTTTGAAGTCATCCTTGAGAAAATTGAAACACATCTTGTGAAATATCTAATTCATCAGCAATCATTTTTGGCTTTTTCGATAAGTATCGCATCACTTAAAATCGTCTAATATTGATAGTTTAAAACAAATTCTTTAAGTGCAAACTCGAGTTCTGAATGGGAGGTTTATGCCGCTTTGCATTTGGATTAAAGGTTTCTGAATTAAGTCATTTATCTGTTATTTATAAGATATTGGTAATAGTGCTTTCGCTAACTTTAAGGCCCACTGTTTTTCAATCCAATCAACATATTGGGCTCAAATTTTTTTGCTATTATTATGAGCATATATACAAAGTCTCACTTTTGAACTTCAGTGAGTGTGGCTTTTTTAAGAGATATTTTTTGTTGATTACAATGTATAAAATAACACGATAGAAAATATGTGAAAATATATAAGTTTTCTCACTCCTTTTTTCTTAATTTAGACACATAATGAAACTTAATTATAAATTTATTTCTTTTTGTAATATTTTCAACAATTTTCTTTCTTTATTCTATAGGTTTGTTTAAGTTTTATTTCCCCATAAGTATCGAAAATTTCCCTAACTAATACTAATTTGGCTTAATTACGATGAAATAGAAATATGTTTACTCATTAAGTAACTTATACTCAAAAATAATTAAATTCAATTTTTTTCTTATAAAAATGTATAATATTCAAAAACATTATCAATATACTTTTTTTAAAAAAAAAAACATTGTTATATTGTACACTATATCATTGATTTACTACCATCAAAATAGTAAAATAACAAAATCAGTCACATGAATAAATCTTGTTTCTGATTGGCTAATTTATATGTTAGTCACATGAGTGTATTTATAGAGGTATTTTAATTATATCCAGAACTTAAAATTATTTGCACGTGTAGAATATGGAGGATGTGCATTTAGTACTAAATCCTAAGCTTGAAATCGAGCTATAATGTACATATAAAGAGGATGTGTATTTATAGAGCGTGCATTTATAGAAGTGTTACTGTACTGGTGTTTTTATGAATAACCAAACTGACTTACTCGCTAAAGAAGGAAAAATCCTTCCTCAAATCTTACCAATTATCACAAGAATTAGCTCAAGAAATCTTGTCATACTTTTTGACAATGTTCTGATTGAATCCTTAATACACAAGTTCTTCAAGAAATTTTTTCAACAAAAGCTTTTAGAGATTTTCTGATATTATTAAGAAATAACTCAATGAGACTTCTGATATACAACTTATTTATTTATTAGATCAGTATTTAAAATATTCTCTCATTTGACTCATCATCACTTATCACCACTTTTACATCTATTAGGCTTAAAACCTTCATATTTAAAATTTTTAGGCAAACTTCCTGTTTTGAAAAAAACAGTTCAGATTTCTTCCTGATTTATATAAGGATTGAAAATGCGTTAGTTGTAACAATGCTATAGAATTCACTTCACATTTATAGTGTTTTCCGACATATTCACTAAAGATAATATCAGTTATCAATTCCACTAAAAATATATTTTGGTTCTCCTTGATAATTAATCCATCAATTCTTCTATAATAGCTAAAATTTTCTCTATTTTGACTAAATTTTTGATCTATCTTCTGATCCTAGTCTTTTCTCAGTTATGAAAGTTTTGATACCTATTTTCTTAGTATCTGTAATTCATAAAGTTATGCGAAGCAGAAATAAATGCGTCAAAATTATTACAAAACTCTTTATATTTTTCTATTAGAAAATGAATGAAAAATTTGGAAACTTCATTGCAAACTTATGGTTGTCAAAGAGCAATTTTTAGATATATCACTAAAAAAACAAACATTTGTGTGATGTTAGCAAATTTTTAAATCAATAATAATAAATCAATTCAAATAAATTTGTAATATAATTATGTAGGATAACTAGTACTTATATATAGATTTTTAAATTTTAAATTTTATTTATTATATAAATATAATAAAGGTAGTGTCATATCGTTAAAAAAATATATTTTTTATATAATACGCAATGATTTTATTTATTGATTTTTTGCTGATCTACTGATCTGATTTTGGTAAATTTTAGCTTATTAGAATTATTACACAAGGAGAATCAGAATCCAACATTGGTTTTTGAGTAGCCAGCCTACTGAAATTTTTTTACACTCAAATTTCATTAAGTAACAAATTTTGATATACTATAAAATAAATTTTAGTTTTATTTATATTATATCATGTGATTTTTTTAAATTTTGATATAGGTTATCATATTTTTTTTATTTATTTTTAATAATATCACAAGATTTTTCATCATAAGATTTTGTTGAGATTTTTGTTTATTTTTTTTTATTTAAATATATATAATTTTTTAATTTTTTTTCCTCAATTTTTTACAAAATTATTCACAAAAATTTTTTTATCTCACAATGAAAGCAACTTTATCTACTATACACAAATGTTATTAGTAATTTTTGTGATAATAATTATTTTTTACAACATTTCAAATAATAAATATTATAAAAAATTTTATAGAAAATTAAAGTTTGCAAGAAGCAAAAGTAATATCAATCAATATTAATACTAAAGATAAGGAACGAAATTCAAAATAGGCAAATAATAAACAGCTGAAATTATATTAAAATATAGTGAGAAGTATGACGAAACCCTAAAATCTAAAATTAGCCAAAACTATATTAAAAACATAGTAAGAAATATAATGAAATTATTTTGAGAGAGTTTCAGCTTATATTTTTAATTAATACTAATATCAATGTTAACGCTTAGTCAATGCTAATACTAATGTTAGTACTAATGTCAATAATACTAACCTCTATTAAAAAACTAATAGAATGATATATTTCTGTTAAAAAAATTCAAAAAGTATTTTAAATAGACAAAATAACGTATCAAAACATTTGGTAAGAATAAATAAATTATAAATATTATATTATTTATATTATTTATTTTTATTTTTTAATTATATTTATTTTATTTAAATTCTTTAAAGTAAATATATTAAAAATATAATAATTTTATGTTTATTCATACAAAAATATTAAAAAGACATTCTTTTGATGAAACTATTTTTTTAAAAAAAAATGAAAGTTGGTTATATCTAAATATTTGAATTGATCTAACCTATTTAAAAAAGGATATTTTTTTTGTTTTACTAGTTTAATAATATTTATTTTAATAAAAATAATTCAATTCAATTATAATTATAAAAGTAATATAATTAATATAAAATTAACATTATTTAATATATTTAATATATTTTTAAAAAATATAAAAAACATTAATACTTTTTTACATTTTATTATTTTAGTAAAATTTTCAAAAAAAGATAAAAAGATTATTAATATAATAATATTTTATAAAAAATTTTATCATTTATTAACTGCAGAATTTAAATTATAAGTTATAATAAATCTATAATTAGTTAACTGCTAATACAATTATAAAAAATGGTTATAACTTTACAACTTTTAATTTTAATCATAATAAAAATTTATATATACATATTTAAAACTTGTTAAATAACTTAAATTAAGTATTCAAAGTTGATTTCATTTGATCAAAATGCTTAAATTACTCTTTAAAGTCATTACAAATAAAATAAAGATAAAAAAATTTATGAAATAATACAATTATTAAAAATATTATAATTTTATAATTATTAATTCACATTATAATAAAAATTTATATACATATATTTTTTAATCTGCTAAATAACTTTATTTAGATATTTAAATTAATTTTTTGATCAAAGTGTTTAAATACCTTTTAAAATAATTGAATAGATAAAAAAAATTAAAAATAATTTGTTGGTTAATATAATTACAAAAAATGTTTAAAATTTAAAATTTAATTTTTTGATTATAATAAATTATATAAATTATAAAGTAATTATACAAACAATTTTAAAATATAAAAAAAAAATATGTTTAAATAAAAATTAAAGATGTTTTAAAAAAAAATAAAAAATTTTTATTTTTTTATTAATTTGATTAGTTGACTTGAATTTTATTAGATTAGGTCATAAGTTTATCCTAATTTGATATTGACTTAAAATTTATCTATATGATCTGAATTTTTTAGATAGTCAGATTAGATTATAGATTAATATGATTGATTTAGAGTTCTAATTGTTTCTTTAATAATTATCATTATTTTATATTAAATATTATAGAAAATAAATATAAAATAAATCTATATTAGTTTTTTTTAAAAAATAATTAAAAATAAGCAAATAATCACCTTTTTTTCTAAAAAAATAAGGTTAATTTATATTGATTTTTGAAATTTATTAAAAAAAATTCTTATTAAAAAACTAGAACTATTTTTTTTAAAAAAATTCTTTTAAAAGAATTTTCATTAAAAGCCTTTTTTATTATTATTTTTTAATAAAAGATTTTATCATTTCTTTTTTTTTTGATAATTTTATGTTAAATAAAAAGTATTATAAATAATAGTATATTTATGAATATGTTATCATTTATTATAAATATTTTGACTTTTTTATAATAAAAAATTAATTATAAACATAATTTAGAAGATAATAATTTATTATTAAAAATCTGATTAATAAAAATATCATTTTTTGATTAAAATAATAATTTCAATTTTAATAAAGAAAGATACTTTATATTTACAGTAGATATTAAAGATACAAAGATTAAATTATTTAATTCATCATCATAAAGAACATTAAAAATTCAGATGATTTTTATTATAAAACACAACACAACTGCAGGCAGAAAATAGAAAGTGCGCCATATGCTGTGAAATACGCCGAAAAAAGCGAAAAAAGGCAAATGATTGATCGTCATACATAAGCTTAAAAGAAAACCATAAATAAAAAGCACGATGAATTTATAGACATGTCAAATGATCAATTTGACCGATCGATCAACAGGTTTTATTAAAGTAAATAATTCATTCTGTGAAATGCTTTGAATTAAATAATTTTGTCATTTTGGCATTTGTATACATCCATACGAAAATAAATCCCGAAACTCGGGTATTAATCATAATGAAGGCTTGAGAAATCATTTGATATTAAGTTTGGACAACGTTCATCCTTGAAATAGATTAATTGATAATCTTATCGTACAATTGACAAATAACAGCTATGCATTTTTTTTGTTTGCGATTTTTCTCAAAAGGTCATAATTTAAGAAAAACCTCGATTTAGCAAACCTGATACTCAAGTTTACCAAACATTGTATTATTGGAGATAGTAGTATTGTATTTTTGAAAGCTCTCCAGAAAATAAATAGGTAAAACCCAAAGTTAAAAACATTTTTTTTTATTTTTTATTTTTAAATTAGACCATTTATGACAATGCTGTTGCACATTTTTCACGGTGAAGTTGTTACAAAAACGAATTTGTTCTTTCAGATCATCATTTCGCTTTAAGAAACCGGCCTAAACCATATATATATAGCCTGATCCACATAAATGATGTAATTACTAATCTGCGGTTATTAACTTTTATGGTCAAGGCGCATGTTATTTTTAAAAGTGAAAAAAACTATATAAGGATCACTACATTTTACGGAAATCTTCACCCATCAAGTCAAGATGATTCATAACATATTTAGAATTTTAAGACCAATTCAATTTATTATTTTAATAATAATAATCGGTTTGGGTATGAAATTTAATGATTTTCACTAAGAAGTTTCTTGATTTATAATATTTACAAACCTTTTCTTTTTTTTTTGGCTAAATAACAGAAATAACTCAAATGGTAGGATTTGGCACTACTAGAAATTCGTTTGAATTTCCCAATGAACCCGATTCAGCACCTTCATCTTCAAAAGTATCATGGTCCACTTATTTTGAAGATATGAACGAGTAAGAAAATCAATTCTAAAACTCCGACTAAAGAACAAATAAAATCAATAATTTAAAATTTTTATTTTATTTATGTTAGTCGGCATGGAATTAAAATATTCTATTATATTGTGATTCCAGCAACACTGTTCTGTCCACGTAAGTCTCTTTAGATTTAACGAGGAAGTTTTTATTTACTAAATTATTAATAATTATTATTTGACCATCAGAATTTTTTTGGAAAAGATTTGGCAGAGCAAAAATTTTAACTCGAGACAAATACTATGAATAGTAAGTATGAATTCTCTTTTAAAAAAAAAAACATATAAAATACCTAAATTCACCATTTTTTTCTTGTAGTTTTTATTTAACCTTATGGATTATAGTCAGTAAGTTTTGTTTTATTGAGTAATTATTTCATGTAAAAGATGATAAAATAACGATGGCTCCAAATTTTTTTAGGCTTCTCAAATCTATTTCCAGTATTTGAAGAGGCGAATTTAAATTGTAATGGTGATAAATGGCGGGCCCAAGCTTACAGATGCAAAGCTTACATTTCAAGTACATTTTTTTGTTTTATTATGACATTAACTTGGATTATTTCTACCGTTTCATTAATTAAGTATTTGCGTACAAATAAAGAAGAGATAGCTAATAATAATAAAGAAGTTGAGGATGGAAATGTTTAAATTAAAAATCACAAACAATCCAACTTCGGAAATTTTTATTCAATTTCTGCTATGAATAAATTTTTTGTATAAATACACTTTTTATCTTTAATCGTTATCAAAATGACTTTAATCGTTATCAAAATGAAAAAAAAAGGTTGAAAGCACACATAAAAAGAAGAAACGTGTGACATCGTTTCACTGCATACATCTCTTCGATAAAATTTTGAACTCAATGTAATAGTTTATTTCGTAGTATGCATAAAAAGCATAAAAAAATATATAAAAAATATAAATTCCCTACTTCAAGATAACAAAAATATTTATAAACGAAATTCTCTTCGGATTAATTTATATTACAATTTATTCTAGTTATAATTCCATTAAAACAACATCATATCAAATATATATAATAATAAATTAACTGGGTGATGAACATTTTGAACAAATTGATTACGAAAGCTAACCATAGTAATAAAAAGATGCTATGTTCAAGATAATTATTTAAAATTAGTAAATGCGAATTTGATGTATCGAGAATAAATTACACATACATCTCGAAAAAATTAATCTTTTTATGAGGTCCGATTTTCCATTAACGAGTAAAAAGTAATCAGTTTTATCACTTTTAAAACAAATCAATTTTTAAAAATATTTTTTTATTGAAAAAAAAACAATAAAAGTATACAACCGAGTTTGTACTGCCGACTATAAAATAATGTAAATGTTATAACGAAATAGTAAAAATATTTTAATCCATGTCTAAATTTAAAGCAAATTAAAAAAAAATCTCTTTCTATTATTGGAATGAAAAAATTTATTAAGTAATTTTACTTGTAAAAATTCTTCGAACCATTCTTTCCATGATATAGGTATCTCTTTAAAATTATACCCATTAAATAGTATTAATTGGGTTATTTCTATTATAAGATGAGAGTTTAAAAAAAGATTTTCAAATAAAATCAATAAATTGTTTTAGAAAATGTTTTTTACTAATAGTAATAATTAGGTTTGAAAATAAATAAATATAATTTTTTTTATTCTAATTGATGTTCAAATTGTTCAAACATTTTCAAAATTAATAATAATTTATTTTCATTATTATTAACAAATAAATCCTTCTCATTCATTATTTTACTTATAAAATAAAGAATATAAATTCTCTTTTCTCATTTCACAAAAAAAATCATAAAAACATATAGAGTCATTACATCTATTTTTGGCTTAAGCTATTACTAGTTATAAACCCATAAAGTTAACTTCTAAAATCTAATAACTCACATCACACATGAACAAATTCAGCCAATCAAAACAATTAATTACTAGATGTTTTTATAATATTTATCCAAATTTTGAAATTATACAGTTAATATAATAAATATGTTATTAGTTCAAAGTGTAACAAAGGGCTATATAATCCTATAACTGATAATACAAGATGTCCTGCTCAAAAATACATGATTAGTTTTTTATTACACATAAGCTTCAGACCAGAAATGATGATTTTATACTGCAATAAATCGTTAATTATGCATGCAGTAAAAACAAAATATGCATTTTAATAGTATAATTTTTGCAATTATCAGTAGTCATAACATAGGAGAACTTTCCAATGATTGACCAAAAATAATCAATTTAATCAACTATTATTTATATACTTTAGAGTACTTTTTAGAAAATAAGATCATACATAAAAAAAATGTCATTTAGATTCTTAACTACTTAAGAAAATAATCTTTTTTTAGAAAGTTTACTTAAATGCTATATTTGCTATAATGATTAAATTAACAGAATCTTGTATTATTAAAGTTTGCACTAAGGCTTCTAATATTTGGAAAAAAGTTACAATAACTATGTTTGAAAGAGTAAAGGAATATAAAACACTTCCTGAATATGTTAAGGAAAATGAAACTATATATTATAACTGTTATAATACAATATTAATTAATAAATCCTTTACATAATAGATAATTTGTTAAAAAAAGCAATTATTATACATATTTGAAGAATTCTGCATAGTAATAAAATCTGAAGATAAATTTTTGAAGAGTTTTTTTTGATGAACTATAATTATCAATATATACATCATCAAAAAGATGAAACGTGGATAAAAATATCTAAACAATTAGTATTTCTATGTTATTTTCTTTGTGGTATTTGAGATAAATATATTGTTAATATATAAGATTCTGCAATTCAATTTGATATTTGAATACTTGATTTGAAAATCAAATCAAATACAATTCAAATTTATATTTGATTCGATTTGATTAAATTCAAATAAAAGAATGATTTATTTGATAAATCTAAATTAATGTTTGATTTGATTTGAATCAATAGTAAAGTCATCTTCAAAGCTTTAGGAGTAGCTCTTACTAAGAAAAAGTACTCCTATAGCTTTAAAGATATTATTTTACTAAAAAATATAGTAAAAAATGCTTCTGCAGTTTTGAAGATGTTATTTTACTAAAAAATATAGTAAAAAATACTTTTACAGCTTTAGAGATATTTTTTACTAAGAAACCTAGTAAAAAAATGCATCTGCAGCTTTAGAAATATTTTTTTACTAATAAAATAGTTACAAAGTTAAGATGGCGTTATTACTAAATTTTCTTAGTAAATAGATGCTATTGTTATCTTATAATACTAACGACTGAAAATTAGTATTGATGCAAGGTTAACAAAGGATTTAGCTTTAAGACTTTATAATACGATTTATGGAGAGCTTCTGAAGGTTTATCGATCAAATGTATTTTAAAGACAAAGTATAATTTGTGGTTAAGTTTTATTAAAGAAAAGAATTATTACAAATGTATTTGTTTGCATACAAGTATTTTAGTAATTATTTTGTTAACGATAAAACTAAGTAAATTCTCTGTTGTTTATGAAGTTCTAAAGCTACCTTATTTATAAGAAATTTGATAATATAAATAAATAAAATAAAGAAATATAAGATATGTAATTGATTATTAATATTAATTAATTATTAATAAAAAAGAAGATTCTGGCGTCATCTAGGTTTCTGCATAACCTTTACTTTTAAGATATCTGCCATTTCTCAGATATCTGGCATATATTATATTTCTGGCATATCGTGCAGAACTGATGCATTTCAAAGATCTGCTAGAATTGGCAGATATGGCAGATACTTGGCGTAATGTATCAGGTGATTTATTTTGTTATCATATGATTTACGGTTGACTCTTCTATTACAATATCGGTTCATCATATTTTGGGTCAATTTGTGCCAGTAAACTATCAAATTTCAACTCGACCAAATGCAAAAGAATATTTGACCATCAATCCCATTAATAGAAAATACCTCTATAAATGCAATTTTCTTTGTATTTTATTTTTTTATTGATAAAATTAATAATGTCCAAATTTATCAAATAAATCTGATTATTCCAATCTTCTATAAATAAAATATGTTAAAGTTTGGCCAATTCATATTCCAATTGGCTATAAATCGGATGGTTGAATTTTGACTGATATTTAATGTATTCCAATCGGCATAGGTTGAATTTTGGCTGATTTTAATATATATCAATCGGCTAAAAATTGGACGGGCAAATTTTGGTCGATTCTTGATATATATCAAATCGGCTATAAATCAAATAGCTTGATTTTGGCTGATTTTTGATGATATCTGATTTTAGGCTGATTTTAGGCCGATTTATTACATAGCTGATTTTTTTGATTTCGACCAGTGTATTAAATGATAAAAAAATCATCCCTTTAGAATGATGAATCATCATTTTTATTGAAAGATAAAAAAAATCATTCCTTTTAGATGATAAATCATCGTTCTTAATGAACTATTTAAGAAATCATTCCAAAGAGACAATAAATTGATTGTTTATTAAGAACAATTAAAAAAATTATCACAAAGAGATAATGAATTATCATTCTTATTGAATGATTTAAAAATTATTCTAAAAGGATGATGAATCATTGTTCTTATTGAAAAATCAAAAAAATTATCCCAAAGAAATGATAAATCATCATTCAATTAAAAAAATTATCCTTTTGGGATAATAAAAAATTGTTCCTTTTGGAATGATGATCATTCTATAAAAATGATAATAATCGTTCCTTTTAGAATAATAATAGTTCTATAAGAATGATAAAATGTTATTTCTTTTAGAATGAAGATTATTCTTTTGAATGTTTCAATATCATTCTAATCAGATAATGCAAAATCGTCTGATTAGAATAATTAAACTATTATTCCTTTAGGATGATACACTATCATTCAAATCAACATCATTATTCTAATCGAATAATAAAAAGTAATCCAATTGGAATGATTAAATTATCATTCCTTAAGGTAGTGATTAATATTTTTAATGTTCCAGATATTTGTTGTCCCAACTATATGTCCTAGCTATATGTCTCAATATGTTCTATACTATATTCCAACTGTCCTAAATGTCACATCTGTGTTCTATATATGTCCTAACTATGTCTTGTGACAATACTATCCTAAGGGATGTACAAATCATTCAATAGAAATAATGTTTCAATTGGATAATATAATCATTCAATTGGCTAAAACAATTATGAATAAATTTCAGATTAATCAAAAACTTTTGGATTAATCCAAAAAAAAAATTTCCTTTTTTATAACCTTTTTTCTTTCTTTTTTCTATATTTTTTTTTTCTTATCTTGAAGATTTTTACCATTTTTTTAAGAAATTTCTCAATTTGTAAATATGGTAAATCATTCTTTAGGTGAAAATTTACTATTTTCCTTATTTTTTCTTGTTTTATTTTTTTTAGAAAAATTTCATTTTAAAAATAAGTAAATCAGAAATAAGTTTTTGAATGGATTTTCCTTTCTTTTTCTTATTTTTGTAGGAAAATTCTCATTTAAAAATAAGATAAGTTAATGAGAAGTACGTTTTAAGGTGAATTTTTTTTCTTTTTTTATTCTTTAAAGAAATTTCTCATTTGAAAATAAGAAATGTAAATCTGAAGTGACTTTTAAGTGAATTTTTCCTTCTTTTTCTTTTTTTTAGAAAAATTATCATTTTGAAATTAAGGTAAGCAAATTATTGAAATTTTTTAAGATAAGCAAATTGTTAAGACTTTTTAGGTGAAAATTTACTATTTTCCTTTCTTTTTTTTTTTTTTAAAAAGCAAATCGTTAGGATCTTTTGAAAGATAATTTATCATTTTCATTTCTTTTTCCTGTTTTTTTAAGAAATTTCTTAAGGTAAGCAAATTGTTAAAACATTTTGGATGAAAATCTATCATTTTTCTTTCTTTTTCTTTTTTTTAGGAAATTTTTTAAAGTAATTCTTTTTCTTGTATTTTTTTTTTAGAAAATTTTTTAAGATAAGCAAATCGTTGGAATTTTTGAATGAAAATTTTATATATATTGAAAGTGTTTCTTTTTAAGAATTTTAAATTTATCAATTATGTAAAATAATAAAAATATAAATTTAATAAATTGAAATAAATTTAAATTTGTTATATTAGTACTAATTTGTGATTTTATGTTAATTTTAGATGATTTATGATTAATTTATGATTGATTTGTGATTGATTTAAGTAGTTGAATTAGGATGATTTTGGTTGAATTGTATTATTTTGATAAGTATTATAAATAATATTTATATTTAATTAAAACTTTAGTTTAGTTTATAATATAAAACTGATAAACTTTCAGAATATTTCAAAAAAATTTTGTTTTTTCTTTTTTTTCTAGTGAGATGGTTTTTGGCAGAAATTTAACCTTTTTCTTTCTTTTTTTTTATTTTTTTATAAATTCTTATTTTGGAATTAAGATAAGCAAATCAAAAATAACTTTTGAGATATTTTTTTTTTCTTTTTTCTTGTTTTTTTAGGAAATTTTTATTTAGGAATTAAGGTAAGTAAATCAAAAGTAGTTTTAACTTTTTTTTCTTTATTTTACTTTGTTTTTTTTAGTAAATTTCTTTTTTCAAAATTAAGACAAGTTTTTTAAAGGTGACTTTTGGATAGTTTTTAATACTTTTCTTTGTTTTACTTTGATTTTTTTAGGAAAATTCTCTTTTTAAAGCTAAGGTAAGCCTTTCAAAAATCATTTTTGATATTTTTTAATTGTTTTCTTTACTTTTCTTTAGGAATATATTAAGATAACCTTTCAAAGATATTATTTTAATGATTTTTTAACTGTAATACATTAAAATAAACCTTTTAGAGGAGGTATTATAGTGTTTTTCAACTGTTTTCTTTATTATTTCTTTACTTTTTTTTAGAAATACATTAAGATCCTTTCAGAGATAGTATTTTGATGCTATTCTAATGTTTTCTTTATTTTTTCTTATCTTTAAAAAATCAAATATATATTTTTTTAAATAAAATATTATACAATATATGTTCTTTTTGAGTAATTTATTATATAATAATAAAATAAAATTATAAATTACAGATAAACAAAAATGAGTTTTATTAGTTTCGATTTTATAAATAGTTGCTTAATTATTTTTTGCCGATTATTGATTGATTTTAAACTGATTTATGCTGAATTTTTAACATAAATGCTAATTATTAACCAATTTTAATTTATTCAATATATAATTTTTGGCAATAATCTGTAGAATAAGACTATATTTTGACTAATTTTTAGCATTTTAAAATGTGATAATTATATTATTTTACTTAATGATATCAAATAACTACTAATTATTAATTTTAAATATTTTTTATGTAATATTAAAATGTGCAACTTTAGCTATAACTAAAAATGCTAATTTTTTTTTTTGGTAATTATCAATATAAATTAGACTATATTTCAGCTAATATTTGGCACTTTTAAATTTAAAAATATGATAAAATGGATTATTTCAACATATGTTAGATAGTATTGTAATGTATAATACAGTATATTATTACTGTTAATTTAATCTACTAAATCCTAATTAATCACTTTTTTAAGCTTTATAAGAACCCTTACAGGGTGAGATATAAGATTGTATTTATTATAGACCAATTAGTAAAGGTTAAGTTTCTGTTATTCTAAGGCTTTATTTACATTTACATATTCTAATACTATATAATATTTAAATCAGTGTTCGGAAATGACCTGGTCATTTGACCATTTAAATGATTTGTCTATTCCTTTGTCATAATCATAAATCAT
>CAMKVN010001189.1:0-20175 GCA_946474995.1 Funneliformis geosporum | reverse complement strand
TTTCAGACCAATAAAATTAATCATTTATGTGATATTTCAAAAATGATTATCACAAATTTCAACCAATAATATCGCTATAAAATCGAATGTCCATTATGCTACATATCACGATAATCCTGTGATTTTTGTGTTGCCGACACAAATCACGAGACATCAGATTGTCCCTAATTATGAGACGCACCAGGCTTTAACCGTCTTGACGCGTCAACTCCTCTTTTTTAATAACAAACAATTTTTTACTGATAAATTTTGTACAGCTTCCATTTCTTTTTGGATTTCTTTTGTAGAAGATTCTGAATTATATTAAAAATGCTATTTCATGAAGAAGTATCAAGCTTTCAATACAAGCCACTTCGATTATTGGTAACAATATCCGAACCAAAAAAGAATATTTTAGAAGTGGTTATGTGAAAACATTCACGCGCTTTCCGGTAAATAGTGCATTATATCATTTGATTAAAAAGGCAAGAGGAATGTTTAGATCTAAAAATCAGATTAATTTTTCGTGATGTAATTCGTCTAAGGTAATTATATTTAAATTCTCGTCAGAATAATTAATTAAGTTTATTAAATTAATAATTCTCTTCCGTTATTTTTCTTTTCGTTATCAGAAGTGTCTTATAAAAACTTGGCTATATCGATTATTGGAAGAGAGCTTACGTAGAGTGGGGAGTGAATTAAATAAAAGTTTTGATTGGTAACTATAACCAGAAATGAGAGAAAGAGAGAGATCCTTCGTCAACTAAAGGTTAGTGTGATAACGAGAATAGTTATGTGCTACGCCCTGTCCCGCTGGCACAGGGAAGAAGAGCGTCCGGACGATGTCTCATCCGCTGCGACATGCATCAAATGCTACGCCCTGTCCCGCTGGCACAGGGAAGAAGAGTGTCCAGACGATGTCTCTTTCATCCGCTGCGACATGCATTAAATGCTACGTCCTGTCCCGCTGGCACAGGAAAGAAGAGTGTCCAGACGATGTTTCATCCGCTGCGACGTGCACATATTACTATGAGATTCTTTAATTAAGGTCTGCGATTTCGAAGGAGAAATCGCTATGTACCTTCCTTGATGATGAAGAACCTTACTCACGCACTATTCATACTATTATAGAAATTTGTCAACGGAATTGCAGGAAAAGTAAATCAACATACCATTCGTGCTTTTCAAATCTTATTAATATTATCAAGATGTAGACTTTTAACATTTGCGAAAAAAAGCGTTTAAGTGTGGAAATGAATTGAAGTAGAAAACTCTTAAGTACAGTGCGAGTAGTGAAAAATGTTATATACGAGTTCATTTCAGATTTTTAGCTGAACGGTAAATATAGTGAGTTAATTAACAATTTAACATATTTGATCTAACCTGCTGATTTTACAATAGTTTAGTTAATATACTATTCAGAACGAACGCAAAAAAGAGTCAACGAAGAAGCATAGTTTGAGAAATATGTCGTTCAAGGCTAGAAACGATTTCGAGTTCACTAGTCTGCTTTTATACTCCGACAACTAATTTACCAAACTTGTCTGACTCCTTAACAAATCTCTGATAATATTAAATACCAACTTCACCAGAACTCAATTTCTATAATACTCTAATAACTATCTTACCAAATTTACCCAATTCCTTAAAAATACTCAACTGCTCCAGTGTGTTTTTTCCTTGCATTACGATTGTTTTAAATCCAAGGATGTACCTAACTCATCATCACAGACAAAATCTAATTCAAAGGATCTTCATGATCATGCAGATGGAATTATTTTGGCGTTTAGAATGATAAAAAAGTTATGATCTGAACGTAGTTGAAATAACGTCGTTAACATTGATTATTATGTAACGGCTAATATTATTTGTACCGACTAATGTGGAAAAGCTGATCTTGATGGTTACAAATTTCTTGAATATTCAGTTCACAGTTTGAAAGTAGTATTGAATTTAAACAGGAGCAGCATGCGAATTAATGTATTTTCTATTGCAGAGTACGACAATTTAAGCGCAATCTCCTTCGACCGACATGAATCTTGGATACAACATTAATGCGTGGGACCCATAATAGATAGAGTTAATATATTGTAAATTTTAATTTTTTTTTTGGTAAGTAAATTAAAAAAATAATTGAAATTGCATGAATGTTTCCTTTTAAAACTAAGGTTGAATCATCAAGCCTCGCAATTCAAACCGAAAAAATCGTAACCGTATTATAGATTCTCGAAAAGAAATAGGAAGATGAGGAGAAGCAATCGCCCGTAAATCTTCTGGAGTTATAAGACTTGAATTCGAAGGTTCAGAAGCAAATAGACATTACGAGGGGCGGAATGTAACAAAATGGCTTAATGAATTACGTCTTAAGCTTCTGAAAATTATGCGAGATTGGACATAAGAAAAATGGAAGAGATGGAAACGGTTGGATACATTCATGATAGTATGATGTTATCATTTTATCTTTAAGTGTCTGAGTAACTTTCTAAATTTCTTGTAATCTTAATGTTCATGACACTAGACCTTCCAGCCGGTTATTTAAATCGTTTAACTAAAAATGTCTTATTCCAGAGTGCATTGGGTCTTATGGTAGAGCGATCGATTTATTTATTACAGCAGTGTGGAAAAATTAAGGTATAGTAATATTTATTAGTTTATTATATTTTAGGTTGATTCAATCATAAGTTGTCGATATTTACCTATAAAAAATTAACAAATAGAAAAAGCAACTTATGATGATTCTTCAAAAAATTTATATGTTCAATATGAAATATTACAAAAGAAAAATCGGAGTTGTCAAAAGAATACTTTTACAACCACGAGACATTCATATGGATTTTATTAAATTGTACATATTTGGTAGTAATCATCAGAACCGGTTGAATTGATGGTTTGACCTGAAGATCCGAATGAAAAGGCTCGAGGAATCTGATGAAGAAGATTATAATATTGATATCGGTGGCAACAATTTATTTAAATTACAAAGTTAATATTGGTATTATACTGATTTACTTGTAAGCAGAATTGAAAGCAATTATAACATTTTTTTTCAAAAAAAAACTCTTAAATCATCTGGTAGGATAACCAAAGATAAAAGTATGAAGAAATTGAATGATATTAAACTGAGAACAATTTTAATATAGATCAAATTTTTTTTGAAAGTGCATAATGATTTATTATTGCAGATAAGATATAATTACAATATAAGTGGTTTAATAAATACATAATTTTTGATATTTTTGTAAAAATAATAAAAATAATTTTATTAAATTTTATTTAGTGAAATCACAATAAGAAATCATTGTGATTTTATCAACCAATAAAAATGATTAGCATCTATGCTGATCAGGAAAAATATAGCCAGTGTGTCGATATGTCTCGTATTTCATATTAAAAAAATAATAAATTTTTTTTTGAAAAGATATTTTTTTACTATGGTTATTATATCGTGTATTAATGAACCGATCAAGACTTTTTGAAACCTTACTCACACCCTTTCATATTACTGAGCATTCGTTTCCTAAAATATCGTTAACTTGCAAACTTAAATTCCGCAGTAAAAATAAGTATTCTACAATTTTCTTAAAATTAAGACATTATTCATAATAAAAGCTTCATTTCATTAATGCTTTTTGTAAAAATGTAGATGTAATTATTATTTCTTTCGCAAATGGATGGATGACGTCCATATCCTCTTCATAAACAATTATATAATTAGCTTTTAATGAACAACTCATTTTTCATATTTTGTCACATCGTTTAAACGATTGACTTTTCCTAGATGACAAATTAATATGTTTGAGACTAATTGATAAACTTTATAAAGGTTTGATAAATTTGATAAGCACGAACATTTTAATCCTTTTTTCATCATAAGGAAGGCTGTGCCGGTGACAAGACGTAGCACTTTTGCAAGTTATTAAGCTTTTTTATTTACTCCGATAAATCTTTTCGATCCACCACTAGGTTTTCATTTTTTTGCCTCTTTAATGATATAAATGCACGTTTGCTGAAAAAAAAATAGCGTTTCTGACTGAATACGCATAAAATTTTTGACAAGATTTCATATATAAATATAGACTTTTCTTTGTACGAATATCGTTTGTGACCTCGTATATTGAATGGTATTCAATTTTGAGACATTTTAAGAAACTCCAACAAAAAGGCTTTATTCTTTATGTACGGTATTAAAAAATCTAAATTACGTTAAAAATTATAAATAAATATTGGAACTGTTAATTCGTAAAATAAAAAAAATAAATGTTAGGAATTAAACAATTTATAAAATCCAAATTATTCTATAATAAAACAAACCATTCTTTCAATAAAAAATGGAAAAAGAATTTTATTTATGTAAATGTGTATTGTGTATAAATAATACCTTACATAGCCTCAAGACAATTTTTGGCAAGCGAAAGAATATCATTGTAAATTCTTGACATAAATATTTTACGATAGTTTCATTCGAAAATATAATTAATATTCTGCATTTATTATTCATACTCTTGTCAGCAACTTTTGAATCAAAACCTTTTTTGGTATATGCCTCTTTCATTCGATTTCTTACATTCCATATACTTATTAGATTTTGCCCTACAAATTTCCAATTGAATGAGAATCAGGCTTGTACTCTAACAAATTCTGTAATTATTCCAAGTTTATCAACCGATATATTCTAATTGTAAAGTATCATAAAAGATTATTAATAAAGATTTTTTTATTTAATTCTAAAAAGTTAAAAGTATTGATTGATTACAAAATCAAAAGTTTTTTTGCGTAAAATCTAAGACGAATGAATGTTACACACATTTATCATCTTAAAAGATACCAATCTTGGTAACTAATTTTTTTACTAAAAAAAGAAAGGTTAATCTGCTTGAACCCTGGGGTCTATTTTAAATAGTCTGAACTAGGGGGACGCTCATATAATACCTAATAAACTAAATGATATCTAAATATTTTTTAAAGTCCAAGATTAGTGAAATTAAGTAAGTTATGAAATGTTTTATGTTATGCATCTATGTCTGCATATCTATATGAAAAAGAAGTTTCTATGTTTGAAGGTCAATCAATTCTGGAGGAGGATTCGGTTATGTACCCTCCCTTCATAACAAACATAGAAATGGATTCTTAGAAGTACTTGTCTACTTACGCTCACGCTCACGTTCATGTTCACAATTTACAATTTTGCATTTTAGATTCACCAAAATGAAAGAAACCTGCTATCCTTTAGCACATTCAGTTTTTGTAGGAGGACAATTAATGGGAAAAAAGTAGCCAAGATATTAAGAACGTTAATACAACAGAGATTTCATACAAGTTCTTACGTCTCTTGATAATCATACGGACATAATCAGGGATTTTTTATAAGGAAAAGAATATATGTTTGCAGACAAAACCTTGAAAATGATCTCAAATGACCTCATAATTTGCTGGCACTATCATGTTGAGGTAATATGATTTATTTATATATTGAATGACTCTTGGTAAATTGACGTTTTATAAATTTTTTTTACAATTTGGTCCTTTTCGCAGCACTCACCCATATGTGAAAGATAAAAACTTTAAATTTGAGAAAGAAATCTATTATTATAGATAAAAATTCCTAAAGTTTTATTAAGATACAAATTGTATTTATGTATTGTTTCGCTGCTTCACATGTAACATTTTAATATTTAATTGTTTATAAAGTCCACTTTCCTTATTCACGTAGAGAATCCCATGGGTGAATATTCTGTTGAGATAGCGTTTTTTTATTTCTTGATGCATGCGATGAAATATTTGGCTGTTACATGTTTTCATTTTTTATTTATTTATTAAAAAAAAAAGGCTATGGCGCGTGACATCCATATGCCAGGCAGGATGGTATCAAAAATTTAATTGGCTTATCTAAATAAATTTTTTTTTGGTTTACAGTATATCGATATTTAAACCCAACGATTGTCGGAAAGAAAAGTCCGATTTCGACATGTAATATACAGATGATATTTTGGCGTGCATACCGGTATAAGGAAGATTTTTTTTTTAAAAATAAAATAAACACATGCTATTTTTTATTCATATATTAGTTGAATAACTTTCTATTCTATTTGATAGAAAAAGTTATCGGTATTATTTATAAAGAATTAAATTATGAAGGTTTTTAACTAAATTTTTTTATAAAAATGACTATATACAAGTGAGATTCTAACCGTGTCATGAATAATAAATGAAAATAGATGCAGAAATTTTTTTTTTTTTGAAGGAATAAAAGCCCAAGCGATAATTCATATGGAAAGTTCTGAAGAATGTGAAGATATTAGAAAGGAATTTTCTTTTTTCTTTTTGTAAAAATGGTTTGAAAGGGATACCGTACCAAAGTATTAGCATCGTTTACGTTCGAAAGCTCCAGCAGCGATCCTTATACCGCCAATTACAATAGCAAGGATGCCACACCCGGCAAGAATCGAAAGTAGTATAAACATTTTTGATTTAAAAAGTGAATGCACCAATAAAAAAGCGATATCGATTTATTAACGTTTATTTTTTATTTTATTGTATTTTTATTTTGATAAATAAAAGGGAAAGCAAATTCAATGTCCTTATATATATAAAAAATAACAAATTGAGTAAAACATTAATGCAATGGTGTCAGTTTTCAAACACCCATTATGTAAGGGGGAAAATCTGTTGTAAATCATTTTTCATTTAAATTATCCGAAATAATGAAACATTTGGTTTTTTCGATTGAAATCTCATTGAAATGATTACTAAATTTAGCCTTATTTCATGAATTAATTACTTTATTCGTTACATGCTTCGACTGATTGGGTACCCATCTCCGTTACTGCGGTCCAACGAAAGATTCCAATGTCGGTCACTCGGAAAATTTGATATTTGTACGGTTAGGGTAAAGGGAGATTGACAAATTGCGAGGTGATTATTTGTTTATCATCTCAAGGAAACTTGCAATGACAAAATGAAACTTGTGACCAAAGGGAGAGGTCCGAATAATTTTGAACTTAAACCAAATCAAGAAAGAATCAAAAGATCCCATGGAAACCCATTAATTGAAATTTATGGCAAAAGCAAAGGATAGATCCCTCTTTTGTAACAATTGCGATCATTAAACTACGCCATACTTTCATTACTGATTTAAAACGGAGATTTGTAAAGAATTAATTAACACACCCCTTTTAATTTTGATTTACAAACCCGAACAAAATCAGGATAATAGGTCTATCCTCTATTTATAGTCTCTGCGAAACATACGATCATCAACAAAAGACTTTTATTTATTTATTTTTTTTTTTTTTGTGTAATTTACAATACTTCGTTTCTTGAAAGAAGCGTCAACAGTGATGTGCAGTTCCCCTTTCATTAAAGTGAACATTCTGATGAGAATTTCGATAATATTACGTCATTAAATCCCGTAGTTTTGAATTCAATATAAATACATGTCCTTGATTGATTTGATAAATAACAACTTTTTTTTTTTTATTTCATTTAAAATTTTTCTTCAAATTAAAATCCCTTTCTTTTTTAAAAAATAAAAAAAAAATGTCAGCAACAATCAACAAGGTTCAACATTCACAACAATTATATCGACCAAAACTCAAAACTTCATTTTCCAACCCATTCCCATTCAAAAGTGTTTTTCATGAATCACCAAAGTGTCAATCAACAACATTTCACATTCCTCAAGAAGAAGACGAAAATTCGTTTTCAAAACCGATCAACAAAAATAACATGTCAAAATCAAATACTTTCTCATCATTCTCATCGATATTTTCGAATTCGAGGTCCAATAAATTCTTTAACCGCCGCCGTTCAGAAGTTTATGGAGAAAAAGATGAATTTACCAATGGATGTTTTGGTTCCCTGAGCACTTTAGGTTCAAAAATACGGTATAAATTGCATAATACTTGGTTCTTAGTTAAAACGAAATGTAAAAGGAGAATTCATAAGAAAAGATCAATCAAAGATGAATGGAGTTCCAAAGCCAGAACATTAAATCAATTATAAACTTGAATATTTATTACATTATAATATTTCTTCATTATTTCATTATTTTAATTTTAATATTTAATTTGTAAAAAAAAAAAAAAAAAAAAAAAAAAAAGGAAAAAAGAATATAAAAAAACAAATATCTATATATAGTATCCCTTCTCATTCATAACATTAATATATTTATTAGGTGAGGTGAAAAAAAAAAACTCTCTTAATTATCAATATTATATAATCAATACAAACAAAAATTAAGATTTTATAAGACCAAAAACGTGTAGTAATAAGCCACATTCTAACTCAGAATAATAAAGAATTTTTTAAGCCGAATTTTCAAATTGATTTATCAAATGTCACTAGTCCATTTATTGAAATGTTCAAAGGAATCAAAAAATTATTACGAGGATTTTTCAGATAGATGCATAAAATATTATCAGAATATCGCCACTTTTTGATGTTCCCAACATTTTTGGTATAAATCTAAATTTTTTTTTTTTTGACAGGGGAATCTTTCCGATTACAGTTTCTAATAAGGCGTAAACATTTCCATTTATTGAAGTGTTTTTCCTTTTTAGGGCTTATTTGAATGATGCGATAAGAAAACTTCGGATGTAAGTTTTTTTTCACTTTTATCGGAGGATCTCCGGTTCCCTCGTCCAATACTTGATAAATAACATATTTTGAGTCAATTATGTATGGTATATCATCTCACCAAATTACTCGAAAGAATTAATTGGTACGGACAAAGATTTTCAATGTAACTTTTAAGCGTGACCGATCGGTTGCCTTGAGAGATTTGAACACTTTCGTGCTTAATATTTAGAAAATCTCATTAAAAGTGGAAACACAAATACATGTTAACAACGATTCACGCGTTGCGGAAATCTGGGTTGTTATAGGTGATGTTGATTATTTGCAGAATTTCAACCTAATTAACCTAATAAGTTCAACGACACAACATCCAAAAATATTGACACTGGTTTATTTGTTTTGTTGTTCTATTTGATGACAAAAATTTTCACTCGCTTTCAACATCGATATCCTTTGGTAAAGAGGATACGGCCAAAACATTTATTTTGGAATTGATTTCAAAATCATAATGATTGATTAAGAACCATGATTCAAAAGAAAGACTTCTCATAAAAAAAAGGAACCCTTGAAATGAGAACATTACTCTTTAATGATAGCCCGATTTATTTGTTTATTATTTGTTTTGATTAATTTAATCAACTACCAAATCATGAAATGAATGCATTGTATGAAATTACGATCCAATTTTAAATTAATTACTGAATTATTAACAAAGATATAAAAATTTTTGAGACAAATTATGTTTAGATGAGGGTAAGACATGATAAAAATGTTCAACCCGGTACGGTGTCTTGTTCTTGTAATATTACTTTAAATGGCAACAGATTGCAATGATTTAGATTAAGCCCGTGAAATCATAAATAAACCAATCATTTCTTTTATTTTGATCATAAGTTCAGTTTGTTTATTTTTAATTAAAAATATTTTTCACTAAATAACCTTTGTAATACATTATCATAAAAAAACTTCCTGTGTAAACCATATGAACAGATTCTAAACTTCTAAATTCCTTCAATCTATGAGAAAATAAATAAATAAAATTTAAAAATTGAATATTCATTTATCAAATTATAAATAAACATAACCGGAACAAACACCTTTCAAGAAACAACACAACAACAAAAACAAAAACAACAAAAACAACAACAACAACAACAATAATAATAATGGTATAAAGAAAATTTTAATCTAATGACATAGATTCGGTTTTTCATCCGTAAAGCAAGCGGCCCGAGATCCAAAATACCCAAATTGTTCGATTACAAATAAATACGGAATTAAAATCCCGCTAAAGCCTTAGGCGGGTCGGAATGTAGCGGGAAAACCGCTTTTTACCCATTTATGGTAATCATTAAAAGAAACATCATGCATGGTAGATCATCAATTTTTTTTTTTGTTTGGTCGGACATTACCGAAAATTAAATCTCCAAAAATTATCGGTATGAAACTTCTATTTAACCATTTTACCAATCAAACATGTCGATTACAAAATTCCAATTAAAGCAAATTTTTTAGGAATCCCATTCCATAGGAAGCATGATATGATTTAAAAAACGAGATCCAAAAAATGCCGTGAACACAATAACAATATATGCTATGCTATAATGGGTGCTTTAATTTATTCTGTACGCTGCGGCAAATTCCATATAAATTTCAGGCTATTACATAAAATGGTGTCAATTAATCAAACGAAAAGAAAAAAAAACAAACCTATTTATATATAAAGGAAAGTAAACTCAAAAAAAAAAAACCTTTATTCATAAAATTTGGAAAAGAAAAAAAAAAATTTAATGAATTAAAAAAAAAATAAAAAAAAAATAAAAATCTATGTCTGATAATATAAATCTACCAGAGTGCGAGTAAGCAAAATAAATAAATAAATAAATAAATATATAATATATATATTTGTAGATATATTTTGAGTTAATTATTTATTCATTTTTTTTTAACTTTTTCGATATTACAGATGGGGATATTCAATAACGAATTGTAACTATGATTCAGCATTACAAGCGTTTTACATATGCTCCGACATACTTTATTTAATAGTAACGGTTGGTGCGGCAGCGTTACTAGCATTTAGAATTATAGTGCGTAAGGGTCAAATTTGGAAGGAACGATGTTTTTCACCTTTAGAAGGTTACTTATTGGGAATCATCATATTCGGCGCCGCACGTACATTTACGAATATTGTTCAACAGATGGATTGGTTTTCGAATAATCCAATATTGAGAGAGGTTATTTATGACTTTAGTTGGTTTCCGGGTGATTTAACGATAGCCACGTATTTGACGGGAATATTCAGAACCCTACCAAAAATGTCATTTTACAGATTCTCCAATCAAAACACGCCCACAATCTTTTTGCTCAAAGAATCACAAATCACAAGTATTTATTGGAAGTTTTCCTTCATACATATATTGTACTCTCAAACCTTTGCGATATTGACAGGTATAGCAAGACTTCACATACCACCGCATACCCCATCAAAATTCCTTTGTTTGATATTTGGTTTTCATTGGGCTGGTTACGGTTTGGTACATTTATGTTTTGTGATGACCGCAGCTTATTATGGCAAAATTTTGGTCGAGTTAACCAAAAATAGTTTTACGTTGGCCGGTGGTAATGATGAAGAAAATATTACAGGTAAGGATAGCATCAAGTTGGATGAATACAATGGTAATGGTGGTAATGGTGAATACGTGAGGAGCGAAACGTTTAATTCGGAAGGAAATAGTAGTAGAAAGTTAACAAAAAACGAATGGCAAAATTTAAGGATAATTCAAAACATAAGAAAGGTAAAGATCAACCATCATCATCTTCTTCATGATTCTTCATGATTATCTTCCTCTAATACCTATCTCTATTTCGCTAGATGAGAATATTAAATTTCACATGTATTTATACGTTCCTATGTTATGGTGTATCTTTAATTATGCTTGCCTTTCTTCATTATAGATTATTTAGTCAACCAAATATCAGCAAATCGTTTTTCTTTCTCACAAATATCACCACTCCATTATGTATGCTCGTCGCCTTGGCAGGCATTCTACAGGCAGAAATATACCCGGGAACTTATGAGTTTGTGGGTCTTAATTCGAATAACTCCTCATAATAAGCATAATCATAAGCATAAGCATAAGCAAAAAAAAAATAATCCAAGATTTTTAAGATTCTTGATTAAGAACATACGATGTCTCGTAAACCATTAGATTGTAATTTTACATTTAAGCGATTAGTTTATTCAATTATCAATTATTACCATTTATGGAATACTCCATTATCTTTTAAGATGTATATCTCAAAATCCAGATTAAAAAAAATTAAAAGGTCGACTAATTTAGACAATTAAAATGTATAGGATAGTCATTGATAGTCATGATGTCATGCTTTGCTCATCTGAATGTGCCTTTTTACTTTTTATGTGATCGTACATTTCCCACGAATACCCTTTCTTTTGCTTATCCGATCCGAAAAAATTGATTTCAACCGATAACGGGTTATACTGCGTAAAGTTTTTTTTTTAATTTAATAAGTAAAAAGAAAAAATCATTTTTGGTGGCGGTATGCTTTGCATGTGCCCTTTACACTTCATCCTAATTTTGGTAAAATGGCTTGCATTTTAATATAGTCCTCATTACACTAATATCGATCAATATATATATATATATATTGACGTGATTTAAATTTTAAATTTACAATCTAACCATGGACTTTAAATGAACCACGCCATCATTCTAACCATTATCTCATGAGTATAAAAATATATAAAACCAACTAAAAACTTTCATCACCACCCCCGCTCAAATATTTTTTTTTCTTTTTTTCTTTTTTTCTTCTTTTTGACGACGAAGAAATATAAAAAATGGTTCATCGTGATGTTCGTAATCCTATGTTGTTCGAAATTGCTTGGGAAGTTGCGAATAAAGGTACGTAAGAGAATGAATAAAATTATACAATGTTTTGAATTATAGTATATATAGATGTATAATAAACAATAAAAAAATTGTCCAAAGAACTTTTCTAAAATTATTTTTTCTCGATAGTTGGCGGAATTTATACTGTGATAAGATCCAAGGCACCAGTGACAGTCCATGAATTCGGTGAACGGTACACTCTCATTGGTCCATTGTTCTACAAAACTGCTGCCGCTGAAGTTGAACCTGAAGAGGTGACCAATCCATTTATGAAGGATATCCTTGAAGAAATGTCCCGTCAAGGAATTCGATGGTTGTATGGAAGATGGTTAATCGAAGGTGCCCCTCAAGTCCTCCTCTTGGATACTGGTTCAATTTCATCAAGGTTGGACGATTGGAAAGCTGACATATGGAAGGTGGCCGGTATTCCTTCGCCCCCTAATGATCAAGAGACCAACGATGCTATATTGTTTGGTTACTTGGTTGCTTGGTTCTTGGGTGACGTAAGTATGATCATACGATATATCAAGGTTTGCCCCTTGATGCGTTGTGTTACCAAACATAAAAGTTCCCGCACGTGCATTTTCATGCAAAACAAATCTTTTGCCGAGGATGATCGACCACTTGCTAATCTTTTTTGAATTTTTTATTTTAAAAAAAAAAAATATGATAATTAGTTTGTCGCCCGTGAAAAAAGTAAAGCTGTGATAGCGCATTTTCACGAGTGGTTGGCCGGTGTTGGAATTCCCCTTTTAAGAAAACGGCACGTAGATTTGACAACCATATTTACCACCCATGCGACTTTACTCGGTCGTTATTTATGTGCCGGTTCTGTGGATTTTTACAACAACATTCAAAATTTTGTTGTCGATGAAGAAGCTGGGAAACGTGGGATATATCATCGGTATTGCATCGAACGCGCCGCAGCTCACTGCTCTGACGTGTTCACTACCGTCAGCCAAATAACCGCTTACGAGGCTGAACACTTATTACAGAGAAAACCAGGTGGGTTTACACTCCTTTACGATATTCGTCTCCATTTTTTTTTATTTTTTTTTATTTTTTTTTTAATATTTATTTGTTAATTTATCGTAGACGGTGTTCTTCCAAATGGGTTAAATGCTGTCAAGTTTTCGGCGATGCATGAATTCCAGAATTTACATGCGAGAAATAAAGAGAAGATTCATAATTTTGTTCGAGGACATTTTTATGGGCATTTCGATTTCGATCTGGACAATACATTATACTTCTTTACAGCCGGTCGTTACGAATTCAGAAATAAAGGTGTCGATATGTTCATCGAGTCATTGGCGCGTAAGTGATTTTTTTCAACTCGTGTGATTTAAAGCTTTGATACATACAATCCATCTCAATGTAGTAGTCATTTCAACTTCTTCCTCTCCTTTCACTTAGGTTTAAATAGTCGTCTAAAAGCCTGCAACTCGCCCATGACTGTGGTGGCATTCATAATCATGCCCGCTGCTACACAGTCTTTTGCGGTAGAAGCCTTGAAAGGTCAAGCCGTCACAAAACAGTTAAAAGAGACCGTGAAAGATATCACGGAAAAGATTGGGCAGAGAATATTTGAAAAGGCCGCTCGATACACGGGGTAAGGGTTTATTTATTTAGATCGTTCTCATGATTTGATTTGCATTTGTTGCGGCGTCAACTAACTACGATTTATTTTTTCACGCAGCGGTGGTGATATTGTGAGCGCGGTGATGGAACAGAACGAATTGCTAACTAATGAGGATAGAGTGCTCTTGAAGCGACGTGTCATCGCCCTAAAACGCGGAGGATGGCCACCGATAGTGACACACAATATGGTAGACGATTCATCGGATCCCATTTTGAACGCTATTCGTAATGTGCGACTACTAAACGGTCCAGATGATCGAGTGAAGGTCATATTTCATCCGGAATTTATGAGTTCCAATAATCCATTAATCGGATTGGATTACGAAGATTTTGTTCGTGGATGTCATCTTGGTGTCTTCCCAAGTTATTATGAACCCTGGGGTTACACGCCCGCGGAATGCACTGTTATGGGAGTACCTTCGATTACGACAAACCTTTCAGGATTTGGTGGCTTCATGGAGGAGATACTTGAAACTTCATCTGGTAAATTTAAATTTTTTAAATTCTTTTCAAATAGATTTTTTTTTTTTTTAACTTGGATCGAATTTAAAAATTTCAAATTTTTTTTTCGAAAAAGATTACGGTATCTATGTTGTGGATCGTCGTATGAAATCAGCTGACGAATCAATAAATCAATTAGCCGATCACATGTTACAGTTTTGTCAAAAATCTCGGCGTCAAAGGATTAATCAGCGTAATAGAACCGAAAGGTTATCAGATCTATTGGATTGGAAAATTATGGGCATGGAGTACGTCAGAGCAAGAAAATTGGCTTTACATAGAGCTTACCCCGATTCATTTGTTGGATCCGAAATTGAAAGTCACAGAAAAGTTAAAATTCCAAAGCCCTTATCGGCACCCGGATCTCCTAGAATTAAAGGAAGTGGTATCTCTGATGAAGAAATTACGGAAGGAATGCACAATTTAGGGTTTAGAATCCCCGGCCAAACCGATGATGAGGATGATGAGGTTAACAAAGAAAACTTTTTCCTGGTTTGTTCCTACAATTAAGGAATTTTTTTGTCTAACGTCTTTTTATTATTATATACTTGTAATTTCTAGTATCCGTTCCCACTTGAGATTCGTCGAAGCTCGGATCCAAAACGCGACTTACTAAGCGAAGGAGATGTTAGTATTTTGAAAACAACATAGAAAAAGAAATTAGATATTAATGCAGGACAATTCAAAACAAAAAATTTACATTGTAAAAAAGAAAAAAAGAAATTATTTGTTAATAAAATAAGATAATAATTTAAAATTTACCAGCATACTCCTTGATTTTCATCCTTTTCTTGGCAGTTTCTGTAAATATAATTTCCAAAGCACAAAATAAGCTTTCCGTGTTTAGTTTAGTGTGATTTGGCTTTTATCACGTGCGCTCCATTTGAAAACGTGATTTCCGAACTTTGGGGACAAAATAACGGGAATCGTCTGATTATTACTTTATATATTTTATATTATATTATTACTATTATATAATTATTTTAAAAAGAGATTAATCGTGTTCATTTGATAGAAAAAATTCATTTACTCTTAATTTTAACTAGTTGAGGTGAGAGAAATCATTTTTTTTTGTCGAGAAAGAAAACTTTATCAATAAATATAACTGCCGTAAAAAATTTGTCATTTTTATAAAAATATTTTTAAATAAGTAAAAGCAAAAAAAATTTATTTAAATGAAATAAAATTAAGGAAAAAAAAATTGTTTAATAACGGTTTCCTCTCTCGTGTTATTATTATATTTTCGTTCCTTAAATTCTTTTGTACTTACAATATTATTCACTTAAAAAGAAAGCTTATTTAAACAAAATCGATGATGATGAAAAATATTGGCATCTTTTTTTATTATTTTTATTATTCAGTAATAGTTGATTTTTATTATCATTTTTAATATTTCTTTATTAATTTTTTAATAATAAACTTCCTTAATAGTTTATTTATTTAATCTTTAATGGTTTTAAAATTAGAATATCATAATACTATATAAATAATCTTAATTTATTTAATTATAATAATGTTAAAATATAAGTAATAAACATTAGTAATGCTATTTTCAAATATAATGAAAAAATTAAGAATTGGCAAAAAAAATCTAATTGTTTATCTATAATAAACAACCCTTCTTAAAAAAAATGATATAATAAATATCACATATATGGATGTTTGCCTAAATCTCTTTAAAATTCTATGATTAATTTTAGCAAAATTTTAATATTAATTAATATAGTTTTATCATATTTTTCAGTTTCAGCATTTATATAATAGTTTCGTTATTTCAGCATCTTACCATAAGTAATTATAAGATTTTAATATAATTTCAATAAAGTTTCAATATTTCAGTATTTTGGTAAGTGAAAAAACCCTTTAGCTTATCTAGTAATCTTAATTATATATATTATAATTAAAGAAATCTCTTTAACTATTTTAGTCAATTTTAAATTTCAAAATATTTAAGATTAAACTATTTGTTTATAAATAAATATTTTTGTCTAAACTTTTAATAGATTTTTTTAAACGCAATAAAATTTAATTAATTTTAGATGTATATAGGCCAAACTTTAATAAATCAGATACTTTTTCAATTGGTTATTTTTTTGATCAATAGATAAAAATCAGTAAATATTACAATTAAGTATGAATCAGTTAACACTTGATAGAAAATTATTAGGTAGAATTACAAAAACCAGTATTTAATCTGATTTTATACTTAGTTTTAAAAATTTGAAATTATATATTTAATATTAATGAATCAGATTTAATTAACTATTAGTTATCAATTAGTTTAATATTCAATTAATGAATATAATTTAACAAGAATTTATCAATTAATTTCTATATTTTTGTTTATAAATACATGAAATTAATGAATTAGTGAATATTTTGTTTAATTTAATTTTTGATGAATGAGGATAATTACTTATTATTAATCTTAGATTCTAAAATGAAATTTATAATTGAAAAGTTAACTTAAGATTAATATTAGAGTATATGAAACCTTTAGTAATAAGGAATTTGAATTATTTTTGTTAAAAGCTGATTTGATAAATCATAGAATTCTATAGTTATAACTAAAATACATTTAAAGTTCTGTTAGTTACTAATAACCTAATTAAATATATTCATAAATATAAAGTAATAAATATTTAATTGTTACATTTATAAGTTTAGAGATTTATCTATATTTAATTTTGTATCCTTTGTTAAGATCAGTTATTTCATATAAGAATGAATTCAAGTAAATATACTATAGCTAAGGTTGCTGGATGAAATCAACAGACGTCTAAATGATAAAAGTAAAACTTGGTTAAATTATATTAAAACCTTATTAAAAAATCTGCGAAATTTGAAAAAAGTAAAACTATATCAAAGCTTATAAAAATAGCGAAACTATATCAAACACTTAGTAAAAATTTAGCGAAACTAAAGAAAGGTTTAACCATTTTGCCAAATCCAAAATGAATTTAGACAAGCAACCTTAACTATAGCAATAAAAAGATCACTTATTCTTAATTGATACTAATCTAATATTATAATAATTAGAGATTTCTTATGTAATAAAAAAAGCATTTTTCTGATAGTAAAAAGATTGATTAATAAGTTAACTACTTTAGTTAGTAATTTGATATGTGTTAATATATTTTGAGATAAAATAATCATACGATTTTGAGAAATTCTAAAGTAAAATCCAAATTTCCTTATTTATATTTTCAAGAAGTATATTGAGATTTTAATAGGAGTCTCCATTAAATTAAAGTTAGCAAAAGATCTTGAAATAACCTTGAAATAATCTCAAATAATCTTAAATAACCTTATTATTATTATAAATTTCAACTATTATTATACTGAGATACCTAGTAATCTGATAAAGTTATTATCTTTGAAAATAGCATATTTGGTAATGATTTTAAATAGTTGATTATTAATAATTTTAATAAAACATTTCTGATTGTTTTAAGTAAAGGTGCTTATCTAAACCTCTTTAAAATTTTATGACCTGTCAACCAACATTTATTCTAAATATTTTTTTTAAATAATAAAAGTATTGTTTCAACTTTTGTAATAGCAATATAAGAGTTAGATAATTTATATATTTGTTTCACTAGTCGAAATCAAAAAAATTGGACATGTAATAAATCATCTATCAATCTCTTATCAATCAGACATAATCATCAATCAGTCAAAATCAACCTAAATTAGTCTGTCTGAACTGGTGATAATATTTGATTAGGAGGTCTTTGATTCAACTTGTTAATTAAGTTTTCTCATTCTGTGATTTGTTTTTATAGTTCAGTCTCCATTAAAAACTAAGTTTAACTGATTTATGGTTGATTAGAGTTAAGCCAAAATTTTAATTCTGATTAGTCTAATTGGATAATACAAAAATCGTCTGATTGGAAACTTCATCTCAAAGGAATAATAGAAATTGTTCTTACGAAAAGATACAAATCATTTCTAAAAAATGATAAAAATAATTGTTTCTTTAGGAATGATACATTATTGCTCAATAAGCACAATTTAAAAATATCATCCTAAAGTGACAATACATTATTATTCAATAAGAACAATTAAAGAAAAATTGTCTTAAAGGGATGATACATCATTGTTCAATAAGAATAATTTAAAAAAATTGTCCTTTTGGAATGATAGATCTATCGTTTAATAAGAACAATTTATAAAATCATCACATTAGGATGATACATTATCGTTTAAGAAAAACAATTTGAAAAAATCATCCCAAAGGGATGATAGATCTATCTTTCAATAAGAATGATTATAAATTATCCCTTTGGAACGATACATCATCGTTCAAAAAGAATGATCAAAAAATCATCCTATTGGAATGATACATTATCATTCTTATTGAATGATTTAAAAAAATCATCTCAAAGAGACGATAAATCTATCGTTCAATAAGAACGATTAAAAATTGTCCCAAAGGGATGATACATCATTATTTAATAAGAATGATTTAAAAAAATCATTCTAAAGGAATGATAGATTTATCGTTCAATAAAAACAATTTATAAAAATATCTTATTAGAATAATACATTATCATTCTTATTGAATGATCAAAAAATTATCCCTTTAGAAAGATAATCATTCAATAAGAATAATAAAAAGAATCATTTCAATTGGACAATACAAAACCATCAAATTGGCTAATGAATATTGGATTAATCAACATTTTCTATTACATTATAAAACTGATAAACTTTCGAATTTATCTGAAAATTTTTTTTCCTTTTTTATCTTTTTCTATTTTTTTAAAAATATTTTCATCTTAGAAGATTTTTATCATTTTTCATTTTTTGTTTTTTTAGGAAAATTCTCATTTCAGAAATAAGGTAAGTCATTCAGAGATGATTTTTGGAATGAAAATTTGCTATTTCTTGTTTTTTTAGAAAATTCTTATTTTGGAAATCGGAAGTGAGTTTTGGATGGATTTTCCATTTTTTTCTTATTTTTTAGGAAAATTCTCATTTTTTTTGATACTTTTACTAGGCACGCACAAGTGGTAATATATTTGGATGCATACCTTTTAACAGAATGATACGTCTTATAACACGTTTAATTCCACTATTAACTCCTTTGCTATATTTCAAACCAGTGTAGGTTGGCGTTAAACCTAGGTGAATGAGTGTCAATATCCAAGTAGACTGCCAAACCAATGAACCCTCAGGGTAGAGAAATATGGTACCCAACCATCATTCACTATTCATCACAACTACTGGAAAAAGAGTTAAGAACAACCTAAGATAATAGCCTACACCATAATTGCCTCGCCATACGTCAAAATCATCCCAAGAATCGAACCCAGGCCTCCAAACCCTAGTTGTGATATAGACACCATGATGATTGAAGATAATGCAATATCAACCACCTATAACCTACGACTATTGTTCAATCCAGGTTATACAATGCTTACCATTGACCTACCCTCATGAGTACCCTTTGCAGACGATGCAGCACTTGTTTATTATAAATCAGCCCCCACTATCGGTTCCAAACTCAATTGGTTCACGATAGGTGAGAATATCTATTACCACTACCTGTTGTCAGGATGGT
>CAMKVN010001188.1:0-20190 GCA_946474995.1 Funneliformis geosporum | reverse complement strand
TGATATAGAATCATTAATTACGTATACAAACCTTATAAAAAACGTATCATTTCCTTATTTCGATTTCTTATAGGGTTATTATTGACGTATTATAATTATCATTTGTTTTGTTAAAAAATAATGACAAAAAAGTGATGTGCATTCTTTTTGATTCAATTTATTGTATTACTTTTTAGGAATTTTTGATGAATGTTAGCATAATAATATGTTTCTTTAATCTAGTTTTATCACTAAAACAATGTAGAATTATTAATTTTTAACAATTTTGATAATAAATTTGCTTATTATCACCAAATAAATCATAGGATTTGTCCTCTAAAATCTTTTTTAATAAAACTTTTTCTAATAGGCCTTTAAGATTTTGAAGAATTTCTACTATCTTTTGTTTTGTATTTTTATCTCGAGTTCTTTGACAGGTAAATTTTCACTTTAAATTACTGAAATTTTCAATAATATAAAATACTTAATTAAAAAACAAATTTTACATATTTAAATTAATACATTAGAATAACATTTTCACCAGTATTAGATGCATTACTTTTTACTTTTCCTTGAATAAAGTTAGTTTTTTTTATTATAAATTTATTTAGATAAACTTTGAATTACTACTGTTGTCAGTATTTATTCTTTATGATTAAATTTTTTAACAAAAAAAAATATGAGATAAGATAACGATAAATGATAAAAAATAAATAAACATTTCTGATATGGAATTTTATATATTGAATCCTTTAATTCTGAAGTAAATTTATATGCAGAGATAAAAATTTATTATAAGTTTGTATGCAGAGGCAATTTTTATTATAAATCTATACAATGAGGTAAATCATTATTATTTGAAATCTATATTTCAAACTTTAGCTAACTTTTCATATTTATACATTAAGAATTGCAGAACCTTAACCTTAAAATATCAAATTCATATAATAAGAGTTCCATCTATACATAAAGTCGAAATGGATCATTTTGGATATCTGAAATGGTCGAAATAGTCGAAATTATTTCGACCATTGGAGGCTAAAGTCACGAAATAGTCAAAATGACATCATATCACATGATTTTATATAGAAAAAACAAAAAAAAACAAAAGATGTACGATCTCGGTCAATATCATACCGATTCGTATTAAACAACTACTATTCGATTTCTCTAAACTAGGCGGATTCAATGAGCTAACATTCATTGATTTTAGATCATCCAATCACGGGATACTTGCAATTGTATTATCGGCTGAAATTATAAATCCATAAATTCTACTTTAAATAAAGGAGTCTGGATTTCGAAATACGATCGCAAATATCTCGAGATGGGATGATGCAAAATCAATGAATGTTAGCTCATTGAATTCGTCTAGTCGCGAGGAATCGAATGATAGTTATTTCATACAAATTGGTGCGATATTGACTGAGTTCATACATCTTTTTTTTTTCTATATATAAAAAATCATGTGATATGACGTAATTTTGACCATTTCGACTTTTCATTTTGACTTTGACTTCCAAAATTGAAACATTTTGACTTTTTTGGTTTTCATTTCGACTTCATGTATAGTAGTGATAAAACCAAACCAAGTAATTGGATCTTGGTTATAGTTCACTAGACCATTGGTAAAAATAGTGATGATGTTTACTATGACTGGGATAATCTCTCTATCCAAATTTGACAGTACTTTTGATGCTAAGTACCTAATACGAATCTAACACGTGGTTTGAGTTATCTAATTAGGATGTTATGCTTAGATGGGAACATTGAAGAGAGTGTGCACAACATAGTGGATAATTTGAAAAATAGGAAAATACCTGAGATTGATTAGGTCCTGCACTTTACCATTAAAATGGTGTCTAGTATCAACTTTGTTGACTAGGTTTAAATGCAATAGGGTCCTCAGTCAGCGTTGTTGCATCTTATAAAAAAAAATAAAAAAAAAATAAAAAAAAAATTTCATTAAACATAAAAAAGTGTTTTGTTAAAATATTATAACATTATAAATAATTGCATAATCATCAATACTAATTCTTCATGTTACATTCCTTCTAGATTAATTACTTCTCTAGATCGCCTTCTCTTTAATAATCCCAACTTGTCCTATTTATACATTTTGAATTGATCTAAAATTACAGATATATTAGATAATTATTATATAATGATTGCCTTTAACTATCTAATCATTGTACAATTATTACTACATATTTCATTGTATAGTTACTACATCATAGCTATATAAGAATAACCAATTTCCTAACTATGATTTAATATCTTTTCATAATTTCTACATTTACTCCTAATTTTTAGATGTGACATATTGTATCACGTAACACCAATTTCATTGATCAACATTGATTACATTTCTATTATGAGATCATTTCTGCAATTATGATGAATATCAATCATGCTTTTTGTATCATATTTCTGATCATATTATTTGCTGTGCCTCATTTTACTTGGGTAACAATGTAAATTGGTTAGGATAGATATAACCAAAGTTTTTTGATTAAGAGTATTCTAATTAAAATATGTGATAATAATGAATATTCAAATAGTTTTAAGAAAAAAATAAATTCTAAAAGAGTAATCTAATAAAAATAAATTTTTATCATATCTTTTATTCCCTGCTTAGAATCATGCTGATAATTAAAATTATAAATAATATTTTAAAATTTTTCAGAAAAAGAAATATATTTGCTAAAAGGTAAACTTTATCAAATTATTTATTGATACAATATATTCTATTTATAAAAAGAAAAAAAATATATTTAACTAATAAAAAAGATTTTTTTCTTTTTACTAACAAGCTTTATTTCTGTTTAATACAATAAGTTGATTGAAAAATATATTTGACCAATAAAATAGATTTTCTTCCTTTTTACTAATAAGCTTTATTTCTATTTAATATAGCATATCATTTTAAAATAAAAATGATGTAATATAAAAGTTATTTTTGATAAGTAATCAATAAATTAATAATTGAGACATAAATAATTTCAAAATTACAAAATCATGAATTCTTATATTTTAAGTTAGATTCAAATTCTAGATTTTCTCTTTTTCTATTAATAAACCTTATGTGTTTAAACTAACTGTAATATATATTATAATATTAAAAGTTATAAAATATTAATATTAATTACAATTCTTATTTTTAAATATTACTTTCTTTTTTAATAAATTCTTAATAAATGAACTTCTGTCAAATTTAAGTATTAGATTATAGACTATAATCTATATACATAATTATTTTTTATTTATTATTAAGGTTGCTAAAAAAACTTAAAAATTTTTTTCATTTACTAAAATGCTAAAATACTAAAACTTTGATGAAACTATATTAAAATTTTATAATTACTTATGTTGAAACTATGGCAAAAAGCTAAAATAATAAAACTATTATAGTAAAAGTTAAAGTTAGAAATCTATAATTAAACTATATTAAACTTTTATTAAAATTTTGCTAAAACTAATTGCAAAATTTTAAAGAGATTTAAGTAAGTATTTTTACTTATTATTATATAAACTATAATAAATTTTTTTTTTGATCTTTTTATTAACTTTATTTTATTAGATATATAAAATCATATTATATGACTCTATAACATATTTTACCTAAGAGGAGGTAGATACTTAAATTAACATAATATTAGTTAATATCTTTTATGAACTTAATCATAATTAAGTAATATATAATTTATAAATAAAAAAAGATTAAATAATATATTATTAATAATTAAATATAAATTTAAAATATCTTAATTTGATATATATAGCTTAAAACTATTTTTTATTTATTTATAATAAATTATTATCATTTACATATTTGTGTTCAATATGCAATATATGTAATATGTGACATTGAAAGTCAGCTGATCATCATAATTTTATACAGCAAAATAATGTTACACCAGTACAAAACATACCGATTTGCTAAGCCACCGTCACCGTGCGAGATGTTCTTCCATAAACGTTAGAGAATTAAAGATTAAATTTTGGAATAAAAAATTCATTTAAAAAAAATTTGTTTTTTTGTACTGCTTTGTTTCTCGCCACATTGTGTGCGTTTATGAACACGAATTTCAATTTAACTTATATTATCACATTTACAAAATAAACTAATGACTTATCAGACAGAAAAAAGTACAGCCGAAGAAGACTCGGACATAATCGAATTTTTAAATCGTAAATTAGCGAATTTAACAGTAAATTCTGACGCTACAGAAGTTCTTGGAAACAACGACGGGTTACCAGTTTGTGAAGTTTCAACCTTGGTATGTGTTCTTATTGATAATTTCTTTTTATATTAGTACAAGTAAATTTGGTTTGACATTTTACTCTGTTTGTTTATCAGTTACCACAATACTCACAGGTTATTATATCTGCTCTTCATTCAAAAAATACTGGGTTACGGCTTGCCGCAGTTATTAGACTTCGTAAATATTTATCGTTACGTGAGTATAAAGTTCTTTTTCCCGAGAAAAAATTTTTTTTTTATCAATTATTGATTTCTTTTTTACTTATCTTGTTATAGAGAATGTTGACGAAAGGGTTGATAATGTCCTTGCATTGAACATAATACCATTATTGATAAATTTTCTTGAAAATTTTGGGGATCCTTTATTACAGGTATCATTTTACACACAGTAAATGGTTTTTTTTTTTTTAATTATAATTTATAAATTATTTATTTCTTTATCAGTATGAAACGGCTTGGATAATTACCAATATAGCTGTAAGGAATCCTTTATTTATTAAAGTTATACCTTTAAATATTACCTTTATATAATTAAAAATGAATTCGCACGATCCTTATCTTTATAGGCTGGTTCTACAAAGCATACTGAAGCTCTTGTTGCTGGTGGTGTAACAGAACATCTTATAAAAGTTTTATCAACTTCAAACAATGTCGAAGTTCAAACTCAGGTAAACAATTTTTATAAATATATAGAGTATTCTTGTAAGTAATCTAATGAATGTTATTTTATTTCAAGATCATATGGGCATTAGGCAACATCGCAGGAGATGGCGCTGTATTTAGAGATATTATATTATCTGCCGGCGTATTAGACCCTTTACTTTATATTTTATCAAACTACAAAACATATGATTACATGGCCGTAAGAATCACAGTTTGGGCTACTGCAAATATGTGTCGTGGTTGCCGTTGTTCGGATCCATCATGGTCATTGGTAAATTCTTTTATTTCTTTTAGAGTTGTTAAAATTAACAAATTATGAATATTATTTGATCGATATTATATTAAGTAGATTACTCCAGCTTTCCCAATTTTAGCTAATATGGTACAGCTCAATGATGCAGAAATTATTTCTGATGCTTGGTAAGTTAAAATCAAACGTAGTATTCTTTTTCGATTGAGTTTTATTACCACAAGGTGTATTCGTCTTATTTGAACCAATAATTTAAAAGTTGGGGGATGTCCAGAATATTGAACGGTACTCATAAGCATCGAGAACATGCTTTAGTAAGCGATAGTTCATTATGTCGTCGCTTGGTAGATCTTCTCAGGTAATAGATATTACACAATATCCTACTTTTTTTTTTTAAAAAAAAAAGGGTAATAATAAAAATAACATTTTAATATTTGCAGTGAGGAGAGCCTTACCTCCGCCGTTCATTTGCCAGTGCTACGAACATTGGTAAACATCGCATCGGGAGCAGGTAGGTTAATTTTTTAATTTAAATTTTTTTTATTAAAAATAACGATAAGATTTTTTTTTGTTATTAAAATATTCCATTATTTGTTATAGAAAAACAAACGCAGGCAGTAATAGATTCTGGAGCATTAACTGTGTTGACTACTTCATATTTATCGACTAAAAATTTGACGTTGAGGAGAGATGCATGTCTAGCTGTATCCAACGTAGCTGCTGGCACATATTGTCAGGTATTTGCAATTTATTCTTTATTTTTATGAGACGACAATTCTTTTTTAAGAAGATTCTCTAGCGTAATTATTTCTTTTAATATGTAAACCATTTATTTATTAGGTAAACGCTGTACTAAATGAAAAAAATTTGATGGAAAATGTTGTCGCTTTGCTTTGGGACGACGATGTGAAGGTTGTAAAGGAAGCTTGTTGGGTTTTAAGCAACTCCACAAGTTTGCACGATTCTGGCCATATCAAGTAATGTATAGTTTTACATTTCTTTACAAATGTCAATTTTAAGATTTTATGATAACTTTTATTTTTATTATTATTATTATTATTACTTAACATATAAATTCTTATAGCTTAATTCTACATTATGATATTCTTACACCTCTTCTGCATCATTTACGCAATTCATCAACCCCTCAAGAAATAATGAACAAGCTTATTGACACTTTAATTAATATTCTTTCGGTTGGAGATATTTCTAGTTCTTCACCACCACCGTCATCACAGAATGCATATGCGGATCAATTAGCTGCATCAGGATTAGTTGATGCATTGCTTACCGCCTACAATCACCAAGGATTATTGGAAACAATAAGGGAGAAAATTAGAGGATTATTGGAAAGATGGTTCTATGGATATTTACACAGGGAACAAGGCAATGGTGAGGATGATGGATTAGATATAGCATCTATTGAAGAACGTGTTGGTAGATTGAGAATCAATATGGAAGGTGTTGATGTCTTTTAAATATGATAAACGTAAGTTCGGTGGACGAAATTTATAATATTTTTTTGGTTTTTTTTTTTTTTTTTTTTTTTTTCTTTTTATATGTATAAAATATCGTTTTGTACAATTTAAAAAGACATTTTAGTGCGATTACTATATTAATTGCTAAAAAATCCTATATCACTAAAAAATACAGTTAACATGATATAAAACGCTACTTAATTTTATGTATATTAGTTGATTTGATTAGTTATTTAAGCACTTGTAATGTTGTTGAATGAATTTATTTAAATATATAATAAAAATGTTAGTTGAATGTAAATTAGATATATGATCCACTGATTTATTTAAAAAAAAAGTGTTAAACGATGAAAAAATAAATAAAAACATTATTAATATCAAGACTTACAAGTATATCGGGTATATGGAACAAAAAACTTGATGATTAGTCTACAATAACAACATATCAACGCAACTCATTCCTTATCTATAAATAATTTTTTTTTTAAAGATTGGAATAAAAAAATTTTTTTTATGTATAGTAACAATTAAAAATGTACTAAAACATTCCGTTTCTTTTTCCCAGCAAGTTTCTTTTTCCCAGCAAGCTTTTTCCTTTTCCATTGTTGATGTCTACTATTCCTTGGTCCACTTGTAGAAATCTTTGGAGCATCAGTATCTATTACCATATCTTTTTTTTAATAAGAAAAAAAAAAATACAAACATATATACATATACAGTACATATGTATATATATATATACAATATATTAATTTTTGTTTCTCCTTTAAAAATTATTGCCTAATACCCCAGACAATACACTCATTAACCCTTCAAAGTTCGTTGAATCAATAATATCAGGATCGATCAATCCTAATATTCCATAACATAACGAACCTGAAGTTATATCTGTTGTAGAGTATAAATTTGCGTTCTGCGTTGGTGATTGTTCTTGTGATCCCTCCTTTTCTATTAACGTGGATTTCATTTGTTGTAGTCCAACTGCCTCTACTTGATTTCCAGCAAGTCTTTGTACTCGAGCAGCTTCAACTGGTTCAAAGACAGACTGTCGTTTAATTGCACGGAAACGTCTCTTGACTTTACTACGCATGCTCTTTGCCATTTTTGATCAGTAGAATTTTTTTTACTAAATAGCTTTAATAAAGTTTAGTATGTTTTATAAAAGGTGTTCCTTACAGCCTATGAGAAAATAACTTTTTTTGAAAGAAAAAAATTTGCTACCCACTATTAAAAATTGAGTAATTTTATTTTATTAATTTTTTTTAAAACGGGCGGAGCATTTATGGATCAGATCCTTAAAAATCAAATCATATGACAACCGTAATTTGGTGATCGATTAGTTTTTGTACTATAATAATGCATTAAAATGCAACATTCTTTTTCCTAATTTAAAATAGAGTATAAAAAAAGTGAAGTTTATACATCGGGCGATTCTGATTTTTGTAAAGTTCGGAATGGTAATGCATAAAACTTCTTTAGGATTTGGGAATCCGGTTGTTCAATATAATTTGACTTTCGTGATTTAATAAAGCGAGCGTAAGTTTCAGGGAACGCAACTCTACACCTTCAAAATAATCCAATCACTTATTAGGATTATAATAAATTTTTTTTTTTTAAAAAAAAAAAAAAGTGCAGTTTCTTGTGAAGGTTAATTTACCGATCTCTTAGGTCTTGTCCAGTCCGATGTATTAAATTCAGTTGCTGATCACTCGCAATTCTTGACCATGAATTACCATACTAATATCATTTTTTTTTTAAAAAGGAAAAAAAAAAGTTTAACTTGTCAAAAAACAAAAAAAAAAAAAATACATTTCTCTAAATGAGGTTATATGATATCAACCTTTTCAACACCTAATTTCAAAGCATTATCTTCTTCGGGAGTGAATTTATTTTTGGAGCGATGAGGTTTTCTTACGAATGTCAACAGATCTGATAACGAATCATCGTCATCGTCATTTGCTTTGATTTTCTTTCTTTTCGCTTTCTTTCCGTATAATTTTTCATATTCGTTTGGATATATCGTTCGAAATCTAGAAATTTGAAATATGAGAAAATTTTCTTATTCAACAACATATCAAGATTTCAAAAGAAATATCAAATTGAAATAAATTTGTTTATTATAAAATTATAAAACCTACCTATCTTTAAGATCAACGGCTGTTCGATCACTGGGGAAAGGGTATTTTGGATCGGTTAAAATTTTCTTCCAATTACCAACTCCGTGCTAAAATTCGATCGATATGAATGAAACATGATAAATAAATCGAACAAATTTTTTTTTTTTTTTAAAAAAAAGATTCACAACCTTATAAAGTCCTTCAACAAGTAGGGACGTTTCGGCATCACCCCATTTTTGACGAGATTTACGCCTGTCTTGTTTTTTCTTATTCTGGTTTTCTGGCGAAGAAGTTTCGTTATCCTGATTAATTTCCGTCATTTTTTTTTTTCGTTTCGTTTCGTTTCGTTTATTTTATTTTTATTTTATTTTATTTTTTTTTTTTTTTGACCGAAGGGAAAAGTGTTGAAACTAATAGAAATTTCAATTTACAAATTAAAGAAATATTGTCACATTAGCACAGAAAAACGCTTTGTTAACCAAAGCTTTCTACAAAACTTTTTTTAAAAGTTCATTGAAATAAAATTTTTTTTTTTTTAAAAAAAAAATTGGGAAAAAGAAAAAAAGGTTTTCTAGCGCTTTTCCAATTTAGGATTACAGTTTATCGATGAGACTGATTGGATCAAAAAAAAATTTTTTTTTCCAGATATAGGAAACGTTAATTTCACGAACTTTTTTTATTTTATTTTATATTTTTTATTACAAAAAAAAAAAAATGTCTGAAAATGGAAAGATTATATTCGTAACGGTTGGTTCAACCGGGTTTGATCAAATAGTTAATCTTATCTCATCAATACCATGTCTCAAATTATTAAAATCTCAAGGATTCGCCAAATTAATCGTTCAATATGGAAAAAGTCAAAATGCGTTTAATGATGCGATTCAAACGCGTAATAATCAGATAAACGAAATTGAAATCATTGGGTATGATTATAAACCATCATTAAGTGAGGATATGAAAAATGCGGATCTGATTATTAGTCATGCTGGTATTGTATACCTACCCTAGAATTGTCATGAATCATCACATATTTTTTCATTAATAACCTTATCGTATAATAAACAAAACAATAAAGGATCGGGTTCTATCCTAGAATCACTTCGTTTTCATAAACCTTTAATTGTAGTAGTGAATGAGAATTTAATGGATAATCATCAAATGGAACTTGCTATTGAATTACAAAATAAAGGTTATCTTGTGTATAGTTCGATCAGGTACCTCAAAAAAAATTTTTTTGCCTTAACGAGCTTAAGAGAATTATTCTGATTTATGTTGTAAAATTTCAAGTGATCTTTTGGAGGTTTTGAATTCGTGTACTTACGAAAACTTGATCCCTTTTCCGGTACTGGACAAATCACTTTTTGCAAATGTTTTAAGTGAACTTTGATAAGGATAAAATTTTGGAAACCCTTTCTTCTTTTTCTTTAATTTGCGCAAATTAACGTTATTATAACATTATTTTAAAAATTTATTAGGTGTTTTAAAACTATAATTACTCTACTAGTAAAGTACTTTTGGTTGATGCATTACATATATAAGAAGTGCAGAATTCTGTCATGCTAAGAAAAGAAAAAAAAAAGGATCATCGAAGATCTTTGTAAAAAATACGAAAGTAACGTAAAAAAAAAAAAATTATGTGATGCGATATTATTAAAAGTCTATCTATTTTGTAATGAAAATGTTCAACATTTAAATTACTCAACGTATTAAACGTATTCTATATTAAACTGGAATATAATGCGTATGTGTATTCTATATATATTAAAAAAAATTTTTTTTGACCTTTGTATAAAAAGTTCTTGTGTATAAATTAGAGAAGTTATATTAAAATATTTCCTAGCCCATTTGTCAACAGAAAACTAAATTTCTGCTGACTTCATAATTATCATAATTTGCGCTTATAAAGGAGACCCGGTCCACTCATATTACTAATTAAATTTTTCTATCTTATAATTCTTTAACATATATTTTAAGTTTATATATATATATATATAATGTAAATAATTTTTTTTTCTTGATTTTTTTTTTTTTTTTGTTATTATTAATAATTTTTTTTTCTTAATTTGTCTATAATATTTTTTTTTTTGTTTTATTTAATTTTTTTTTTTCGCCTAAAAAAAAATGAAAATGAAAATTATAAATATGAAGACTTTGACAATCATCGAATTTTCAAATATATTATAAATTTAAGAACTTACCCGACCGGCGGGACTTAAATTCGATTATACCGCACCAGCTTTATGGCAAAGCCCACAAATCATTAGGATGGCAATGTTTAACGTGATATATGAGGCCACCTTTGCTGCCGTAAGTTTTTAGGCAACCTCCGATGCGGCACGCCCAAGGCTTTTCACGAGCTCCGTTACCGCTCTATAAATTTAATTGCATCCATTAGTAAATAAAAAAAAAAAAAAAATAGCAGTATATCTAGAATCATAAATCAATTTAATCTTACTTGCTGTGCATGACCATGTTCGTTGTGATATTTTAATCCATTTGCATTTTTATATGCTTTCGGGCATCCGTGAACGGCGCATTTGTAAGGATATATATCGGCTTCACCTCTATTTTGCACGACATCAGAGGACAAATCGGAAGGATGAATAGCAGCGGAAGCATCAGCGACAGATTCATCAGAAGGCTATAGATATAAAATAATTATAATTAGTAAAGCATTATATGATATTAATCGATACGTACATATTTGAAATGATTGCCATACTTTGTTAGAACGTCTTTTTACTGATTTATTATCAACCGATGGTGTGGAGGTGGTCCTTTTCTTTGATTTGATACCAGACGCACCAATTGATGGGTCGGAATAGACATCTGACATTGCAACTCCTAATGAAAACAATAATCAGGTATAAGTAAAGGCCAATTATAATAAAAAATATCGATCTGTTAACATTTTTATGAGAAAAAAGATCTATCATACCGTTACCAGCCTTCGGTTGGATTCGCTGATATTTTGCCGGGTATTGCGTGGCTGCTCCGGAGCCAGTCTCTCCAGAAGACATATACATCGGGTAACTGTCAGCTGAGTTCACAGAGTATTGTGCAGTAGTAACTGAGGGCATATATGACGCCAACGCATTATTTTCGATCGAGATGTGACCATAACTTTGTGGTGTAGTTGTCGCAATGGAACGCGCCGCCACTAAATTAGAAGTTGATGAGCGTCTGAGTTGAGCAACGGGCCTACTTGAAGATGTGACGTTTCCTTGTCCTAAATTTGACATATTAATCCTATACTGATGTTCATTCGGGGGCATTGTAGTTACAACCGGATGTGCTGAGATAATATTTGAAGTTGACGATCGCCTAGGTTGCAAAAAGTTGCTACTATATCCATAAGACATTGGATTATTGGATGAATTTGAGGCCCTTTGATTAGATTTACTAGGATCAGAGTTCGATGATACTTGTTCAGAATTATATGGTATAGAAGACGTGCGCCTTTGTTGAACATTGTTTGTCGCAATAGGCCTTTGTCTTGAATTATTCATGATCCCATAAGATGTATTTTGGGTTGTTGAGGACAAACGTCTTTGTTGAGCATTAATAGTAGCATTAGCACCATTACTTGGTGATGGGACGAGTCTCTGTCTTGAGATGTATGAAACCTGTTGGCTAGGTGTTGATGCATTAATGGATGGGGATGTCTGCTGAGCGTTAACACTATTCTCATTGTTATTATTAATTGAACCATAAGGTGAAGACGATGATGGTCTTTGAGGGCTCTTATCCTGAGGGTTGTTGACTTTAGATTTTGAAGGTGAAACGGCCGCCACTTGTCCTAAGTTTGAGATGGACATGACACGATCGTTTGAAATGGGAGAGACAACGGCCGAATTATCAAAGTCATCTGAACTGATAGGAGAAGAGACATAATCGACCGGGGTCGCCGGAAAAGATTGTGGTGAGTTATTAACTAATAAAGGATCTTGTTGGTTCATTTGAATAGCTTTTGAGGGGTAAGAATCATCATCAAGACTTGTTGACATGGACGATGTCGTTTGATCCTCGAACGAGAAATTCGTATTACGCAATGTGGAATTATCATACAAATATAATGCTGCTGCCAACATAAATTCGTTCTGTTCACATGAATCCTGACTTTGACCATTTGTGAGTTGTTCAAGACCGTTAATCTGACCAAATCCATTAATGTGTGCGAGATCAATTTGGCTGTACTCAAATCCATTATTATTTAAGTTACCCTTCTGTTTATAACTTGGAGCAGATGAGTTATTAACTGAGTAGATAGTAGAAGGTGCGACAGAGTTGAAATTGCTTTGTGTACTGTTCTGATGATTTTTTTGTTCATGAGCGGATCCATTCTGTACCGAAGTATTCAAAGAAGGTTGAATGGATGAAACAGACATCGGGATTGGCATTGAATTACATCGGTCTGTTAAATTAAAAAGGAAAATTAACAAATGGGACAGGTAATGGAGTCGGAAGGAATTCAGCATAAAAATCATGTGACCTACACTGTGAATAAACAGTATTTGCTTCGAGAGGAAATTGAATGATTTCATTATCGTGTACGATCAATCCACGATGAATAATGTCAACATGTTGAATAAGGTCGTGTAAATTTTGATGATCGATTCCACAGCAATTATATTCGCGATAACTTGTCTGTAAATTTGGATCAGAAGTAAGGGAGGGAGGGTACATTCCCACATTAAATACTGGGTAGGGCTGATCAAAGCCGAGGTTCATATTTTCTACGTCTTGTGAAAGGTTATTGCTATAGGCGTCATCACTAGTAAGAAAAGAGACGAGGGTCAGTTAATGTAAAATTTAATAGGTTTTGTGCGCTAATATTTAACTTTCCACATTAAAATTACATGATAATTTATTGAAAACATCACGTAAGTATGATTTCGTGTTACGAATGTAACATACTAACGGAAAATGTTGTGAATTGCGTTTAAGATGTAGTAATGTGTTGTGAGGGGGGGTTATTTTTAAAGATATATGAAAGTAAAGTGAGATTATAACCCGAGGGGGGGGGGGGGACAAGTAATAGAGATCAAGAAAAAGAAAACGAATGCGAAACCAAATAATGAATGACGTATAATAAGAATTGAGTGCAACATGATTTCTTTTATGAACGGTTTCAAGAAACATTAACACAGATCCGATGGAACACTTACTTTAATGGGACTGACCTCGCGGTCGCAGCAGAAGTACTATAAGAAGGACCAGAAGTGCGTCCGTAGCCGCTAGTCGAGCCAGGGATAGAAATCGGTGACGAGCCGGATACGACAGTAATCGAATTTGCGCACTCGGTTGCGTGAGGCATGGTTTAACGAAAAAGGTTATTATAATTATCTCGATCGATAATACCAAAGATCAAAGAGCCTTGGTTAGGTAAATATTATGAATTAATAGTCGATGGGTTTTCCGAACAATAGTTTGAAAATTCTCAGCGAAAAACTTGTTAAAGATTTTAACGACGAACTCTTAATTTATCGTATGTAGTGCCCTTTTTTATAATAATAATCGATGAAATAAAAAGGCTAATTGATAAATTTTACCGAATTAAATAGGAAAAAATCGTAATGCTAGTAAAAGCTTGAGATGAGAAAGGATTGTAATTATAAATCAGATGATAAAATTTTGATCGTGAGAAAAGTTCGTAAGGTTAGTAACTTGAGAATTTTTTTTTTTGTTTTTTTTTTTTTTTGGAAAGTCTATAGTAGGTATTAGGGTTTTTTTTAAAGTATATATAAAATTTTTTTAAAAAAAAAAAAAAAAAAAAAATTATTTATTTATTTTATTTTTATTTTATTTTTTTTTTTAAATTAAAAAAGTGGCGAAACAAAAGTTTACAACGTTACAACGTTAAGGACAAAGAGGTCATAGGAAAGGGGTGTAGGTAGGGTATATAAGGCCCCGAAAATTTTAAAATAAATATATTGAAGTCGTTACGAAGTCGTTAAAAAAGGTAGCAAAGAAAGTTGTTTGATAAATTTCCAAGTGTCATATAAATATATGAATGCAAGAAAAAAAAAACAAAAAAAAAATAAATAAATATTTTGAAATAATTTTTTTTTTGGTTAATTATACAGCATTTTACAGTATTCTAATATATTGTTTAAAATAAAGAAGATAATATTTTATTTTAATTTTTTTTTTTTTTTTTTTTGGCTGAAATTCACAAAAAAAAATAATACATAAAACGTATTTAGCAAAAAACAGCACTCAGGGCATAAAGTAGTTTTTTTTGACATGTTTATTATTATTGTAGATTTATTATAAAAATTTATTTTATACAGGTATTTTTTGATTTTCAAAATTTTACAATCCGATTAGATTCTTTTCAGACTTACAGTAATTTATTAATTTATCAATGATTGTAATGGGCTTAAAATAAGCTACAATGATAAATAGGCAAAATCACTAATTAAGTTTGGAATCCTAAAATCATCCTTTTATGGGTGCTTATTTTCGCAATGATAGGATATTTTATTTATATGCAACTAACCAAATAATTTGTTGGGTTACAAATCGGTATTTATTAATTGGAAATGACACGTCATCAACGAATTCGGTCGTTGCGAGGGGAGCAAAAAAAAAAGTGCTGTACCAATCACATACTTTAAATATGTCTTGTCATTTTTTGTAACGTGGGCATGAACAAGCAAATTTACAACAGATTTAGAATCTCGTCGTTAGGTGTTCTAATAATAGTCCGACCACAAATCTACAAAATCTCAGAATTTCATTACTATAAATTTCACGGGATACAATATTTACACGTGGCATCCCCAGGAATTTGTCAACCTTCATTAAAAAAATTTCTTATTTCATAAAAAAGAAAGATAAGAACATTAATTAAGTGTTTTGATAAACATAAATAAATTTGGTAAATAAATAATCCCACTTTGCCGTTTATGGAAGTTTCAAGATCTAATGGAAATTATGTAACATGATTGATTCATGATTTCATTTTCTTAAACATTTAAATAAAATATCTAGGTTATCTATTAAAATAAATTTCCAAATTTATTGTTTCCCATTGTATGTTTGTTATGTAAAAATGCAAATCATTAAATTATAAATTTTTAATTTTTATTTATTTATTTATTTTTATAATTGTGGTAGTAGTAGTAATTACATGAACAATACTTGAAAATCCTTTTTTCTTTTTTTGATTGAAATTTTGACACTTTTCTTTCACGGACTTCTTTTTCTCGCATGCTCATGCAATATATATTCAAATAATCAATGAAATTTAAAGATTATGTCCAAAATCAGTCGATTTTGATTAAATCTTCTTTGGATCCATACTTCTAAAATAATTAAAAATTATTGGAAGGAGAAAAAAAAACAAAACAAACATCTGCATTATGGATGTCAACCCGAAACAGAAAGGCGTAATATCTCCTCATGGGAAATGGACGATCACGTTTCCCTCTTGCCATTGGTGGTGGGAATACGAGACAAAAAAAATAAATAGTATTGTGTCGATTTAATGCTAATAAATGTACGTCTCATTCAATCTGAATGGATGAAAAATGCAAACAATACTGCATAAATTCGATGACGCACTTTTCGCCCTTGATCAATTTCCTGATTGGTCAATTATCTGTAATTCGAATGGACGAAATGAAAAAGAATAAGAATGTTTCGTATTAATGAAGTATTTGACAATATAGTAAAGAACTCATTGTACATTTTCAAGTGCCATTAGCATCTGATATTTATAATATAAAAAAGGTAAATTGGCAAATTAAATATCCTTTTTTATATGCCGACACGGACCAAAGAAATACCGATTTGCATTCCAAATTATACACAATGTCAGAAATCATTTGACAGTTAATGTATCACTACTTGTAATGAGGCGCAGCGTCCGTTATAAATATCCAGAAGCAATTAGAAAAGCAAATACCACTGCATATAGATACGAAATAAAATGCAAGATGGATTAGAATCAAACAATGTGTGATAACAATTTTCATTGTTGTCAAATGACGTTTACTTACTTGGAATTGCTGTGTTTCCTTTGTTTTTTCCCCACTCTAGTAAGCATTATTCTTCATGGGCTGTAACGAGAAGAAAGACATTATGCAGCGGCAACAAAATGTACAACCACAAATACAACAAACATGTGCATCGCCGTAATCCCGTATGAATCCCGCCGCCATACTAGAAAGTTTCCAGCTGCACGATGGAATCTCAATCCACGGGTTGATACAGTGAAATAGTTTATGGGTCGTACATTATCTGTACTTCAGATGAATTCAGAATTTCAACTGTGCAGCTCTCACATTATTAAAAGTTTAACTTTACCACTTTGTTCATTTCTCATTCTTCATTTCTCCCCGCAAAAATAAAAAAAGAAAAAGATATCAGGACGTTTGGGGATTTCCTATAATGTTTAGTGTGGAATGCTTTGATGCCAAAAAATCTGTCAGAAGCATGCACCACTTATTTTGTACCCATTTTCAAGAGGTTCCTTCATCCCTTTTTTTGAATTTACTGAGATAATTTATTTGGTACAAAAAAAAAAATTTTCTAACAATGACATCTAACTTCCTTATTATTATTAAAAAAAAAAAAAAAAAAAAGGATAGGAAAGAAAAAAAGAAAAAAGAATAATCGTAAAAATATGTGCAAGGTGCACATAAAGCATGTAATTTTGCGTAATAAATTTCCCCACTTGAAACCATATTTTTTTTCAGTCCGCGTGGACAAATATCAATATTGATGTAAACAAATATGCTTATATGCTAATTTAATGAATGTATGATAATGCAATCATATCATTTTGTAACATTACCGCAGCCCAGCCCATCACGGTAAACATTTTCTTTACAAACTTCACTCGATCGGTATAAGTGGTATTACGTATCTCAATTCATGTCAATGAACCCTGAAAATCTTGTTTTACGCGGTAAATTTATACAAATCGCTCAAACAATTCACTTTTTCTCTTTTGTTAAATCGCTTCGTCTTGTCAAGTGGGGTGTTCCCCCTTACAGTTTGTAATCCAATCAATTTAAAGTATTACAGCATTGTTGTATATCACCAATTGATGGCAGATCAAATGATTATCTATTACTGTATGTTTCGGGGCTTTTTTATATTGACCAAATCAAGTAAATGTCTTGACTTAATCATTTTTCGAACTTACTGGTTTGGGTTATTACATTGTCTTAAATCGGAGAAAATTCGGGTTATTAATTGAATTTTTTTTTGTCAAGATAATCAACAATTATTTTATAGATTATATTTTAAATGCTACCTACCACATTAGTGAATAAATTACCTGAATTTATTTATATAATAATCTGTTGTTTTCATTCAAAAATAAAAACTTGTTTTGTTAAAATTATTATTCAATGAGAAATGATTATTTTTTTTTTTTTTGTAAAATTAATAAATTACATTATTAAAGTTTGTGTGGAGTGCATATATGTAATTTTACTCAATTTTCGTCGGCTAATTTTTACTTCAACCATAAAATGGAAAAAGATTTATTGTTCAAATCTGAACGATAATTATTATGCAGTAAAAAAATCGAGACCTGCAAGCAGAAGCACCTGTAATTAACAATATGAATGGTAAGAAAGAGAAAAAAAATTCAGATATAAGGATATGTCAATAAATTAATGTAATATCCTGCAAACTATTGCTCATAATGCGATTACGTACTATGGTAAATTTTCTTAATTATAATACTCACAATAAAGACTAATTTAGTTTTATACCTCTTTTATAATCAATCATATGAATTTTTCGCATGTCATTATGCTTAATAAAACGCCAAAGCAGTCACAATCATGAAGTTCGGCGAGATTTGGGGAAATTGAACCCATTTGGGAACAGCGATCGTTTCTGCAAGACGTAAGTTATACTAACGCATGCAATATTTATTAAGAGGAATTAATTTCTAAAAAAAAAAAAATTACTGAATTAATATATTGTATTGTTTGTTAAGTTAAAATATGGAGAAATTTTGCTAGAACATTAAATTTATTGGATTGCAAAAACTTATTAACAAATAAAATTAAAAACTAAAGCTTTACTGTTTATAGCAATCATGAAACATGATTACTTTCTTTATGAAATAATTGGTGTAATTAATCACGATTATGATACTTTTTCGTCGAAATCCAAAATTTTTATTTGATTTAACTATTATTTTCTTCTTGAAAATACGGTACTGGTACAGTTCACCTTCAAAATAATCCACATAATAAGGCATTTTACCAATCATATACGTCAAAAATCCCGAATCTACCAATCAGATTTTCAAATTACGAATTTATAGGCAACTTCGCTATATCGGTTGCTTGTCAATAAATAATTTCCTTTTTAATATGGTATGATTTCATAATTTATAATTTTATCTAATCTAGCTTAAAATATTCATTTATATTATGTTTGTATTAAAGGATTTTGCTATTTTGTTATCACAATTTTAATAATTATTCATTCATAATAACAATTATTTTCAAACCTTTTATTTTACATATAATCCAAAGTATTTTGACAGATACTATTTTTACAATTATACAAATTTATTTAGTAATAAACTTTATATACATTTATTTATACGTTCCTATTTTAATTATTGATTAATAAATTGCAAATAACTAATTAAATAATTTGATAATTTTAGCATTATCAAATTTTAATTATTATAGGAAATTATGTTTAATTAAAAAATTTTTTAAAATTTTATGAAATATTATTTGTAATTTTTATTATAAAATTAAATATTAAATAACTTTAATAAGTTAAAATTTAGTTTACAATGTTTATTTTTAAATATAATACTTAAATATATTAGAAAATATTTTTGTTAACAAATTAGTAAAAACTTATATTATTATATTATAAAAACCTAATTTCATTTTTTTAATGCAATAATTTACAATAATAATTATAATCAAAATCTATAATAATACTAAAATTTTCAGATAGAATATTCTAAATAAGATTGCTTGCTAAAACTAGAAGTTTATTTACTATTATAATAATGAATACTAAAACTTGATAAAACTATGAATATTGCTCTATTTATATCATATGGGTAACATTTATGTTTACAATTAAAATCATATGATCTGTGCTTAGTTTATAATACACAAATTTTAATTTTATTTATTTTAAATATCAAAAAATAAACCATTTTTATGTTTCCTTTGTTTAACTACTTGTATATCAAAAAAAACTATTCAAACATATATATATATATCACTTGCAAAGACTAGATAATTCTCTTGTCAGAGCTTATACTTATTATGGTGATATGAATAGAAAGTAATTATTTATCTACAACAATCAGAAGGCCTTGTGAATGTGATAAAAATATTGTATAATATCACCTGCCACAGTGTATAAAATCTAAGTTAAAATTTATGTGCACAAATTGATTAATTATTACTAAAATAAGAAAATCATAACATT
>CAMKVN010001187.1:0-20192 GCA_946474995.1 Funneliformis geosporum | reverse complement strand
TTAAAACCAATATTTTTATAATAAAATTTATAATAAATTTTAAGTAAAAATCAAAAAAAATCGATAGGTTAAATAATGAAAATTTATGTTAAAAATTAATTAAAGTTGTTTAAAATTGCAGGCAAATTTGCCTACAATTTTTTACCATTAAAGGGATAATAAAATGATATAATTTTAAAGGCGGTGATTGGAATAGAGATGGTAATTTAGTCAAATTTTATGTGTTTTTTAAATTCAAAGAGATTTTTGTTACCAGTAAAACTTATTAAATTTTTTATTTTTTTTTAATTTTTTTTTAAAAAAATTAAATTCTACATATATCAAAAAAGAAAAATCAATTAAATTTATAATAAAGTTGTAATTAAATTGTAATTAAATTTTGATTTAGTTGATGAGATCATTCTAATCAAATGATTTAATCAAACGATTCATTGATTGTTGATGGAATGATATTTTGGATCATTCCAATTAAATGATTCATTTATCGTTCGATGGAATAATATTTATGATCATTCTATTTAAAAGATACTTAAATCGTTTGATTTGAATGATATTTTAGATCATTCCAATTGAATAATTCATTTAATGTTCAATAGAATGATATTTTGGATTATTTTAATTGAATGATTCATTTATCATTTGATGAAATAATATTTTGATTATTTCAATTGAATGATTTATTTATCATTCGATAGAATAATATTTTGGATTATTCTATCAAACGATTTATTTATCATTCAATAGAACGATATTTTGATCATTTTAATTGAACGATTTATTTATCATTTAATAGAACAATATTTTGGATCATTCTATTCAAATAATTTATTTATTATTTGATGGAATAATATTTTGATTATTCCAATTGAACAATTCATTTATTGTTTGATAGAACAATATTTTGGATCATTCCATCAAATGATTCATTTATCATTCGGTAGAATGATATTTTAATTATTCTAATCAAATAATTCATTTATCATTTGATAGAATGATATTTTGGATCATTCTATCAAATGATTCATTTATCATTTGATGAAATGATTTTTTGATTGTTCCATCAAACGATGCTTAAATGTTTGATAAAATAATATTTTGAATCATTTATCAACGATGTTTAAATTATTCAATTAGAACGTTATTTATGATTATTTCATCAAACAATACTTAAATCATTTGATAAAACGATATTTTGGATCTTTTCAATTGAATGATTTGTTTATCATTTAATGAAATGATATTTTTCCAATTAAATAAAACTTGCAACTAATCAACAAATTAATACATATTGCAATAAATTAATAAATTTTTTCAAATGTTGCAACTATATTCTAACATATGTTATAACAGTAGAATGTTGCAACATATTCATAAAGACTTCCATCTTTAGTATAATAGTAAAAACCACTAATAAATATTTTAGAAGTAAAAAAAAATGGAAAATAATGAAGCAGATTATGAAATCAATACAGATTATTGATGGATGGTAATATATTTAATATAATAAATCTCAATTTCAAATATTAATACATAATTAATATTATACTTTTGGTTTCATTTTTAAATACTAATGAGTTTTTTATAACATAAAAAATGAATCCAGATAATTAATTTAACAGATTTCAATTAGAACAAAGCATTTAAAGATGGATTTCAAGTAAAATTTAAATATAAATTTTCAAAAACATTTATTTTGTAAATATAATTTTTGAACATTTGTTTTACATGATTGCTATTTAAATATTATGTTATTAATATTGCATATTAAAATAAAAATATATATCCATGACAAATTAAAATGGACAATATGATGTTAGTATTTTAATATGTACTTCTGCACTAATTTTTAAATTGAAATTTCAGCACTACCTTGTAACAAAAAAATTTACAGAAGGGTCATGACAAATTATTGAGGTCACTCGTGATGAATTATCACCACAAAAAAATTTCATTTCCACTAATTTTTGGCCGGCATTATAGAACTTGACCGAAATCTTCCATGTGACAAATAAGGTGACAAATAGTTCACATCGAAAAAAGTACAAACACAAATAGTAAAAATGGAAAAGGTGGCGGTCCAATAACTTATAACGAACACGTGAAATTCGCACAATAATTAAGCACGTGATAAACTTTTTATATATAAGCAAAATGCAATTTTTATTAAATAAAAATAAAAAAATTACAAAAATTACGCTTAGAATTTCTTCCGAAGGAAAAAGATACGATATTTAGAGCTATATATACTATTAAATTCATTTATATACCTTTTTAATGTTGATTACTATATTGTTTAAATTGAGCCATTAAATCGACTACATTAGCTGGGGCGGAAATTGGTGTTGAGAATTGAGTCACATTTGGATTCATATGTGGAGGCTGATGTTGTGATAAAGGTATTCCGTTCGAGGATATTGCATTTTGAGGGAGAATATTAGGAGGCTGACTCATCATCGCTACTGCATTAAATTGCGATTGTGGTGAAACAAGATTAGGCAACTGTTGTGGCATTGACATAAACGGTGCTTGATTCTGAAGCCCAGAATTTTGAGGAGCAAGTTGTCGAAGCAATTGTTGAACATCTATATTTGGCGGATGCTGTTGAGATAATAAACTAGGTTGATGTGAAGGCTGGATACCTGGTGGAATCATAGGAATTGGATGCATTCCTTGAGCAGGAGTAGGTACAGGTGCAGATTGTTGCTGTTGTTGTTGCTGATGTTGTTGCTGAAGCGATCCAAGTAAATTTGCAAGAGCAGTGAAATTTACACTATTCAAAATTGGATTAAGGTGATTAAGATTAGTTGAGACAGGTTGTCCTACAATTGGTGGTATTTGCTGTACATTTTGTTGTCCGAGTAAATTATTATCTGCTGTTCTCATTTCTATTGGACGTTGAGAAATTCGAGTGCGCAACAAAAAACCAACTGCTTCCTCAACTTTAATATTGTTATACTCTAAAAGTAAAAAAATATGCAAAGTAATTAAATAATTCAAAAGAATATAACCTAATAATTATTAATCAAATACAGACCATCGTATTTGACATTGTCCCTAGATCGTGATTGGTCAAATATTTGCATATTCACTCTCCCGTTTAATGCAAGATGTCTCTCGATAAAAACAACGGCGTGAACTCCTTCTATAACCATCTGACGAATAACAGATTGAGGATGAAGCTTTCGAGACAAATGAAGGATGTGGACGGTAATTGACGCTTCTCTAAAGGCATTTTCGACTTGCCATAAGAAGTTACTATTTTTGGGGGGAAAAAAAATTTAATAATAATGATAAGGATAAATTTACACTCATGATCGGAACTACAGATTACTCATAGAAAACGAATGAGAAAACAAAATACCGTTCTACTTCTTCAAGTACAATAATTTGACATTCTGGCACATCATTCCCTTGACGTCGGGGCAAAGGAAATTCTTCATTGGGCTCATCATGTGATTGAGAGCGATATGGATATTCACGACTTTGTCGTCGTTCATTAAAATCCCGAGGAGGGATTTTATAAGGCTTAGAACGATTTTTAAACCGTTCCTCGCGATGTGGTTCTCGATAGGAGCCACGTCTAAATCCTCTTTCTTCACGTGGTAGATAATCATGATCTTCCTTAAAATCTCCACGAAATTCCTGCGGAGATCGAAATTCTTTATGATCGGGATAATCGTATCCACTTCTTGAATCATATGACGTACGACGAGCAAATTTAGGATCATTTGGTCGACGTTCATATTCATTATGTCTACGATTAGAAAAAGATTGACCATGTCCTCTGCCAGCGGGAGAAGAAAGTTCACGTTCATTTTGTTGCCATGCATTTTTATGTCCTCCTCTTTGATTCCAATTTTTTTTGTGACGATTAGCAAAGCCAGGTTTAAATCCATCTTCTTGGATAGGTGAATGATTCCATGGCTTACTGTATGATATTTCCAGCCCTAAATCATAAAAAGAAGGTAAGTATCATATTTTGATAATATTCGTATATTTCTCCTCTTTGTTTTTTATTGTTCGTTAAGGATACTTGCCCAATTTTAATCCATGTAAGATTCTTCCATTTTCACCTTCGATCGCTTTTTTTACACTTTCAACATTATCATATTGAACAAATCCAAAACTATTTTTAATGGATATTTGCAAAATTTCCCCATATGGAGAAAATATATCGAAAAGTTCTTTTTTTGAAGTTGAATGGGTTGATAGATTTCCTAAAAATAAACGTGATCCAGAAGGCAGAGCTTGAAACTCAGCATCTGATATTTTCCTTAAATTTAATGAACCTTTATGATCAGTTTTCTCATTATCAATTTGTGAAATTGGAGAACGATTATTTCTCCATCTTCTTGGTTCTCTATTAGTTTGATTAATATTAGACTGTACATTTTGTTCATATTCACTCTGATAAATATTTCCCTCAATAGTAGGAGTATTAGACAATTGAGGAATTTGTCCAAATTCACCTAATAAGTTACCTTCATTTTTGGATTGATTAATATTTTCATCCGGAAAACTGTTTTCCAATGATAGATTAACATTTGGAACGTTAAAAAGATCGGCAGCCTTAGCGCGAAAAGGTTTCAAATTAATATCATCGTTTTCTTGGGAATTGATATTATCATCTGTTTCCATATTATTATTATTATCATTATCCATTTTTATGTCGGGTAATGAATTCATAGTATTTTTTTGATAATTTACTCCAATATTGGGAGATTGATCATGAGAGGATTGCGATTCTGTAGATATTTGTTGTTCAATGAATGATTCTTGTTTAAATGGCGGTTCTTTTTTCACAGATGGTTCAGTTGATGGCTCAATAGAAGCCTGGGCCAATGAATAATTATCAATATCGGTATTAGAGTTGGGTAAAGGCATTTCTATCTGATTTTGTACAACAGGCTCTGGATTAAACAAATTCAGAGGAGTTTCAACTACTCCTTCGAAATTGGAAACATTTTGAACAGAATTAGAATTTATTTCGTTCTTTGTTTGTTGGATACTTGTGGTATTATCTATTTCCTGTTGTTCGCCTATACTAATTTCTTTTTCTTGTTGTGAACTAGTAGAAAAATTTTCGTTATATGTTATTTGAACACTTTGAGAGATTTTTGTCAACATGTTAAGGTTATTTTCGGTGAAAGGAAGTTGCTCAAGACTTTCAGTGTGATTCTCCTTAGTAGATTGGTTAAAAGAAGCAGTATTTTCCGACGGAAAACTTGGAAAGGAATTTAATGTAGAAAGGTTATCCTTGTCTGGATCAAATTCTTTTGGAGTATTATTATTAATCTCTTTGTACAAATCTGAATTATGAGGCAAACTTCGTCCCTCTATTTCTGACATTTTTCTAACTCGTTTCGTTACTCAAGCTTCTTTTTCTAACGTAAAAGATTTAGTCGAATCAAATGGTACACTTGAAAAAAAAAAGAAAAAAAAAAAAATTTCACATATAATAAAAAAACAACTTTGCAAGAAAAAAAAAATTTTTTTTTTAGAATGTATTGTGGAAAACCACAACGGTATCCATCTGGTTAAAAGATTTGGAAATGTCTTGTGTAATTGTAAATATGACATCCCGTCGTCATGTGAGAGTTGTGTTACTCATATTTTACATTAAACCCATTAAGTCAATTTGTTGTTTGGTTCAAAATTTTCTTATATAAGGTTAGCATTTAAAATCAGTTTTATTCAATTCTGAGTTCGTTCATTTTTTTTTTTCTATTTAACGAGTTTTATTAACTTGATCCATTCTTTAAAAGAAACTTTTATGGAGGTACCTTTTTTTCCCCTTAGTTTTTTTCAAAGATTGGTTCCTCATTAGTCTTTGTCGATCCTTTCTATTAATATTGACATTTATATACATCATTTATATACATTATTGACTATTTTCAGCAGAGGTTTAACATACAATTTCTTGCTGGAGAAAATAAACAAACACAACAGGAAAACGTTTCAGATAGTGCGATTTCGAACCAAAGAAAATCTTCTTCACAATACAAAAGTCAACTGAGAATTTATAGTTCAATGTTTAGACCATCGTCACAAAGTGATTTTGCTCGAGACGTTGGAGATTTTTCTAATGGTCTCACAAATTCATATTTGGATTTCACACATTCACCAGCACCACCTTTTAATCAGTTTACTCGCTCAGATATATTGCTATCAAATCAGATTTCAAGTAATTCTTCAGCCGCAGCAACGGCTTTACAAGCCACGCAGACTCCAGCAATAGCAGGTGAATGCTGCACAGAGTGTTGTCCCGTCGCTGCTGCACAAGCTGCAACTTCTAACCGAGAGTTGGAATCAAATAACATTGTTGATGAATCCGATTTTCAAAAATTCCCACCTTTTAGTTTTTCAGATCCTTCCGAAAATTATAAATCGAGTATTAGTTCAAGTATTATGGATTATGGAAATTTTTCACATATTCTTGGACAGAATTCATCGACATTCAGGATGCCTTTTTTTCGACATCCAAGAACTTTGACATCACCACAATTTCACAAAATGATGCAAGATCATTTCAGTGCATTCTTATCTGAGGGGCAGCAACAAAATACAGATTCTAATGTTTCAACAAAGATAGTTCCAATTCCTCCAATCGGAGAAAATGTACAAGTTATGTCTTCAAATATAGAGGTATGTGAAAATATTAAAGTTATTTACAAATATATATTTATTTTAAAAATTTATGTTTTAAATTCAAAGAAAAATCATCATTAACATTCTAATATTAAGTAAATCAATTCCCAGACTTCTTTAGAATCGAACAGTGCTATTTCAACAATGATTAGTCAAGTTGAACCGTCTGTTTATAATATGACTATATCAGAAGCCGCTTTAGAGGAAAATGCCGAAAACACATTTGATGCGACCCAATCTGGATCGCTTTCAGATATCGAAGATATAGCAACAATGTCCACTACAGAGTCGACATCAATTAATAAAGTAGGTTCTAAACGAAAAGAAGACGATGCTTTTGATGAGACGCGATGCCTTTGGTCTACCTGTGCTGCTGTATTTAGATCCATTGACGAACTTATACCTCATCTTTCAAAATTGCATGTTGCTGGTCGTAGCAAAGGCAATTTCTGTCGATGGGCATCTTGTTCAATGGAAAAGGAAGGAAGTGATGAATTAATCAAACATTTATGTTTAGACCATTTGGAAACGCGAGAATTTCGACATGGGTGTAAATGGCAAAGCTGTCATTTACGATTTGAGACCTTTGAAGAATTAACGGGTCACGTTAGTGACCTTCATATCGGATCTGGAAGGAGTCAATATATTTGTTATTGGGAAAAATGTGATAGAAATGGACGACCATTTACTCAACGTCAAAAAGTTATGAGACATATTCAGACACATACTGGTAAATATTCAAATATTCTTTTTCAATATTTTTTTATTCATATATTTATTAACTTTGAATATTGATTTTTTAAGGGGATAAACCATATCAATGTACTATTTGTAAAAAACGCTTTTCTGAAGCTAATATTATGACTCAACATATGAGAACTCATACAGGAGAGCGTCCCTTCAAATGTACACAACCCGATTGTGACCGTGAATTTTCTATTTCGGGAGCATTAACTATACATCTGAGGGTGCATACAGGTATTTATTAGTTTTGAAATATCTTAATTTTTATTTATTTATATATCTATCTAATATATATTTTTCATATTATTCTTATTATAGGCGAGAAACCTTTTAAATGCAAATATGAAGGATGTGTCAAAAGATTTGCAGAATCATCTAATCTCACTAAACATGTATAATTTTTCCTTTTTGTTATTATGCGAATTTTGAAGTTATCTGACACTTGTTTATTATTAGTTAATAATATTTTTGTATATAAATAGATGAGAGTACATACAGGGGAACGACCTTTCAAATGCCCAATTACAACGTGTAATAAAAAATTTTCGCGACCTGATCAAGTAACGCGGCACCAGAAAACGCACAAAGAGCCATAATTTATCTTATTCACAAGTTAAGAAATTGATATGTATTTTAGTTCGTTGTTTTATTATAGGCTATTTCCTTTTGATTTGTCCTTTTTAACTGCAATAACAAAGTTATTCTTATTTTTTTATAAAAAAAAAGTTGGGTAATATTGCAACCCGGAATTTAATATAAACAAATAATTTAAATATTCTACAACACTTTATTTGATTCCATTAATCTGTATATATTCTGGTCGATTTTTATTTATTATCTATTTGGTACGGTTTTTTAATAATCAGCGATATTTGATTATATTCTTTTATAATGCATTATTCTTAACCATAATAGTAGTGTAATAACAAAAAAAAAAAAAAAAAAAAAAAAATTAAAAAAAAAATTCTTCTAATGCATCTGTAACAGTAATCATTATGCATACCTTAATTTTTCATTTGTATTGTTATTTGGCAAATTAAATATCTATTCTTATTGGTGAATTAGATCAAGTTACGCAAGGCAGTTTTTTTGATATTAAAGTGTTTGCTATCTTGGCTAAAGGTACAACCATTACATTTGGTCAGAACAGAACGTTGATTTTTTGGATGGTGAACGGGATCATTAGTATGATTAGATAAAATAAAATTTTGAAATAGACAAGGTATTGGAAAATTATAGATAGTGATTTCCAGCCCATCCTGTGTTCCTTAATATCATTAATTGATGTTCACTAAAGTCTCTTGATTCCAAACAGTGTTCAGGTTTAAGTAGATTTGATTGTGCTGGATTAGCTAAGATTATTTGTTGTAGTAAGAATATATAACAGGTACTTGGACAAAAGACTTTGGTTTTTATATCTTGAAAATTAAAAGGAATTTTCCTGCAGTGACAATATAATGAGTTGCTATGATTGGATTGTTTTTAAAAATTTAAAATTTCAAGAAATGATCATTTATTAAGATATTATGCCTGCTTTGATACGGAAGATATGATTATTGTTGAAAAAAGCTTTATGATTTGAGTTGTATATTTGATTGTCCTTTTTAATTTGTCAATAATATCTTCTATCTACTTAATAAAAATCTAATAATTTTTTAATAATAATCTTAAAGGAAGATTTTGTAATTGTATTCGTAAAACTCCTAAATATGTGTCATTAAATTAAACTTACATTAAAAGAATTAAAGGTTAATTATGTTAAAAGTATTTTAATTAATAGAAAAATATTTATCAATTGACTGTTGTTGCAAAGATGCAATATAACGCATTTTCAGATCTGAAACATAATGCCTAAAAGCTTGTTTTTACATGTAATTAAGTTTAATCAGATAAAGTTGATTTATTAAAAGATTTGAATAATTGAATTATGATTATAAAAAGTGATCTTTAATATAAAATTAAAAGAAACTTTATAATGATAATCAAAGATTAGATTTAATTTCAAAATAGAAAAACAATTTATATCTCTTTCTTATTGTAACAGGACCTAAAAGTAATTAAAAAAATCAATTATATATAATAATAAGATTATAGATAGGATAGTATTATGCTAGGATAACATCTGATTAGTATGATCAGACTGAAATAGTCAAAAATACTATTTAACAATCTATATCTCATTATTTTCCAATCAAGTCAGTTGTTTTTTGGATAATATTTCACATATAAAATTTTTATCAGACTATCCACACATCTAAAGATCTGTGTCTGAGTTTTAAAATATTTTTTCAATTATTTTTTTTTAATAAAGTTTTTTTATTAGCAGTATATACTTTTAAAATTTTTTTTTAACATTTAATGAAATGGTAATAATATTTTATTTTCTTATGTTATAGTTTTAGAAGTAATATTTTAAAGGTATTATACTTTCTAAATATTATTTTTTAAAGTTTTTTTCTTTAATAAAACATTTATTAATATTTTATTTTCTTATTTTGTAAGTTTTGAAAATATTACTTTAAAAGTAGGTAAATAATATTGCTATTTGAAATTAAAATTCCATAGGTTAGACTTAAATAGGAAACCAATCAGGTCAAATCTTGACAACTCAGATTTGACCTGATTGGTCTCCTATTTTTTGTTTTTTTAGAATCAGGTGATTCCGATTGATGACAAATAATGGCGCAGATAAGATACAATAAGGTTCCAATTGGAATGTTATAAAGATATCAATAGAGTTATTATTGATATCAATTTATTAACATCCAGTTTTTAATCGGGTTATCCCTAAATTATCAATAAGGAAATTCCTATTATTATTTATTATACAAATAGCATATTCCAATTGGTAATATTTTATCAAATTTTTATAATACAAGTTATTTTATAATTATTTATTTTATACAAATAAGTAATTTCGATTAATTACAATAAAAAATTTTATTATTAATATGATTTATATTAATATAATACTTTAATTATAAGAAAAGTACATTTATAAATAATAAGCTTCTGATTGTTACAAATTTATTAAATTTAATTATTTGTTATATTTGATAAGAAAAAAAATCCACTCTTATTAAAGAAAGAAAAAAATTAGTAAAAATCTGAAAAAACATCACTAAAAGAGTCACGATTTGTAAACTTACCTTATGCAATAAACAAGATAAGTTCACCTTTATTAAAAAAAGAAAAATTAATAAAAAATCTGAAAAAATTACCATCCTTATTTGTAGACTTACCTTAATCAATAATAAAAAAGTTTACTTCTATTAAAAAAAAAAAAATAGTAAAAATCCAAAAAATGATAACAAAAGAATCTCGATATGTAGCATATCTTAACCAATAAGCAAGAAAAATCCACTTCTAATAAAAAAAAAAAAAAGTAAAAATCCAAAAAATAATAATAAAAAGAATCACAATTTGTAACATACCTTAACCAATAAGCAAGAAAAATCCACTCTAATAAAAAAAGAAAAAAATTAGTAAAAATTTAAAAAACTACCATTCTGATTTGTGGATTTATCTTAACTAATAGCAAAAAAATCCATTACTATTATTATGCCAGTTCTTTAAAACGCTCATCTTAAATAAGCGTTATGTTTATATGTGCAGAAGGTTTCCTTCGTAAAGAAGATAGAGAACTTAATTATAATTTTATAAGTGTAAAGAGAATATAATAATTCGTGTAGAATAAATAATTAACAAACAAAATTATAGTACTGTCTCTGTCAGCGCGTCTGTACTAAACAGTTTATTTATTAAAGACTTTAAAACCACTAAAACTAATATAAGACAAAACTGAAACAATTTATTGATACTTAATCCTAAGTTACTCCTATTTATATAAAAACTATCCTATATAACGTTATAATAATTCAAATAAAGAAAATAAAGAAAAATAAGATAATGAATAAAATAGATAAAATAAATATAATAAATAAATAGATAAAATGAATAAATGAATTAAATAAACTATGACGTTAATTGTTTCTATTATACAAATCAATTTTACTACTTTTTTTTTTTTAAGATGCGATGAAGCATTTATTTATTTAAATTTCAAAAATCAATTAATAAAAAAGAAAATTTCTAAGACGGGTACAAAAGTAGAAAAATAAAGTAAACACTGCTTAGCCCTCTTCGAAGGATTTAATCAACTCCGACTAAACTAACCGGTTGTCCCATTATGTTTTTAAACAACTACTATGAGAAGTAAAGTCACTACATGACTAACGAGAAAAGAAATAGACAACTAGTTTTCACTGCTTTAAAAAGAGGCCATGATCGATCATGAATGTAAGAATTATAAAATAAGTTAGTAAATTTAGAAGTTGAGGAAGAAATGTTAGAAAAATTGAGAAGAGAAGATGATGGTATGGGGTTATGAATATTTTTTGGAGCTTTGGTGTAAAGTTTTTCTTTTTTGTTATTCCAAGTTGCAGTTCAGCAGCGATAGTCAAATCACATCTGGAAAGCCAAATTAGAGTAATTGCTTAGGTTTGTATGTGTTCGAGAAAGTTGAAAAGGATAGTCATGGTTTTTTTGTTGCAATTTGTGAAATTGTTGATGCAGAAGAATAAATGGCTGAGAACGATTCCTTTAATCATATCAACTATATTAAACTTCATAGAATTGTTAATATTAGGAGTCAAGTAATCAAAAGTTGGATTCATAATAGCATTTAATTCGTTAGACCACACAGTTTTAGATGTATGGATAAAAAGCTAGTCTTTAAGTCTAATAAAAGTATTGAGTATTATTTGATTAAGTATTCAGTGGTTCCTTGAACAAAGCCAAATGTGGTTGAAAGATTCTTTTTCTGTAAGACATTTACAACAGGTCTAACTATCATCATATAAATCAGGTCTGGAAATTTTAAGACTTTCAATTGAGGGAAGAAGCTCCAAAAGGAGTTGATATTTTCATTTGTGACAATATGATTCTTTGAAGATAGTTTGATTCAATAGTTCAAAATTGATAAGTTGGAAGGTACATAGCCAATTAATAGACAGAGTTGAATATTTAGAGTTCTTTTTTAAACTGAGAAATTCAGTGATAGTATTGGAATTGATGTAGTCTTAGAAAAAAGGTCTGATTTTCTTGTTAATAGATATATTATGAAACATAGGGACGAATGGAATATAAGGAATGTGTTTGAGTGAGAGTGTTAAAGGAGTATGCATCAGGGCTGATTTAGCTAGACTATCCACTTTTTCATTATATGGATTTCCTGAGTGTGATTTGACTTTAACCAACTTCAGAGCAATCTGGTTTTGTTCTATCAATCTAAGTATGAAACACCAAAAAAGATAAAAAGGGGTTTTAAGAAGAATTGGTGGATAAAGAGAGGCGTTTGTGTGTAGTAATCTGTTATAAGTAAAAATGAGGTTTAGACTATCGGTATTAATGGTAATTTGAGAGTTAAAAGGATAAATAAGCAGTATTAGTAAAAGAGCAAAAATTTCAGTATTGGTGGAATTGGCCCAAATTGGAGTTAAAGCAGCGGCATAACTAATATCTATATTATCGTGAACTAATACAAAAGTAGAACTAATGTAAGAAGACATTGAAGTTTCAACAAATAGGTGAGAACCATTAGTATAAAATTCTAATTTTGTTTCAGAAAATAGTCTATTTTTAAATCTAGATAAGGTAATAATACAGTCAGAATCATTAAAAAGTTTTTCAATAGTGATATTTTCTGAATCTAATTTGAGAGCATCATCATACATATAAGGGACATTGGTGTTATTAAGACTTTTAAATCATGCAATAGCTTGATCCATAAGAGGCCTAATTGATCTTCTTGGAACATGAAGTCTATCTTCACTATTAGCCAATAATGATATAGTGATAGGACAAGGTAGCATGAGATCCACAAAAGTTGCATATGGAAGAGATTTTAATTTTGATTTGATGTTGTAGTATTATTTGTTCTGATTGAAGGTACATCCTGTACAAGGAGCCAATAATGAAGTTCATTTGGATGGAGATCTTGGATCAAAAGTGCTATTTATAATATTAAAATATTGAAATAAATACAGAGGAGCTAAAGTTTTGATTTTATAGAATTTTCCAAATATTAGTGCACCAGGAATAGGAAGATTGTAGATATTAAATTTCTTAGGAGTCCACATTGTAGCCCATCCTATATCTTTTGGAAAATTAATTAATTCAGTACAATCATATCCTTCTAGATAAGTTAAATCAGTATAGAACTCTGGTTTAAGACGCATCAAATTAACCAGATTAATTAGAACAGTATTCTTTAAGGTTTTGTACTAAGCAGGTATAAAACCAACCCTTTGTTTGGCATTGTAAGTTTTTAAAATGTTATCATGAAAGTCAAATAAGAAATTTCCCAAGACTGTTATTTGTGATAAAACAGGAGCTGAGTTTTGATTAGAGATTTAATGGTTCTGAAGTTCCAGAGAACAATGTTCTGAAGTGGAAACTCTTCTCCTTCGATTTTGAAGATATTATCCATGAAAGAACTATTGTGAAAACTGAAATCTGAGTTGAAATACTCTGTTAACATGTTTGATAAAAAGTTTTCGTGATAAGTATGTTGAGCGAAAGATGGCCAACATATTAAAGGGTTGTCGAATAATCAATATTGTAGTTGAATTTGTTTTAATCTAATCATGACTGTATGTCTCAGAATCGATGCATCTGAAGAAGAGTTGATAAAGTTAATAAATTGTTGAGATTTAGCTTACATAGCATTAGCAGAAAGGTTGTTAAATCCGTAAGCAAGTTTATTATGAAGAACAGCGTTAGGAAAGTTCCTTCTAAGTTTGAGTTTTTTCTTTATGATCATTCGCATTGGCCTAAATAAATCTTTACATTTGTTTTTTGATAGGACTATTAGTTTAGATCTATATTCTAGTCTAGGAATTAAGACCATATTGTTTAAGTAACGTAATTGTTTGTCTGTAAGCGGTTTAAATCTAATTTTGTCGATGAATGTTGATATTTCAGTTAAGAGTTAGTTTTTAATGAACTTTTTGTTGTATTTAGCTGAGATCCAAACTTCAAGATAACACATTGACTCGTATTCAGGAATGACAGGGCATGTAAATATAGAGTTATCTGTGTTGTTACGAAATGTGAGAGGAACGTTACTATCATTATCCATGATGATGCATGATTTATCAAAATTCACTTTCATTGAGTTAAGATTGTAGAATGACTGAGCAATGTTAAGGATGCTGTTCATTTGAACGTAACTATTAGCGGTCCAGATAGTATTATTCATATAAGCTACTGCTGGAATTAAAGTTTGGATCTGAGTATTCATATTATCCATGGATATATATCCATAATATAAATTTAATATCTGTTATACATTTAAAAATTAAACATGGATATGGATAATTTAAAAAAAATTGAACGGATAATCCATATCCATGTTATCCATGGATATACGGATAATACGGATAATCCATATCCAAGTTATCTAAGGATATATGGATAATATGGATATTGATAAAATCGTTCCTAAAGGAATGATATATCATCATACCGAACGATTTTTTATCATTCTTTGGAACGATACATCATCGTTCCTTTAGAATGATACATAATCATTCCTTTAAAATGATTATTTTTTATCATTCTTTTAGAACGATACATCATCGTTCCTTTAGAACGATATTTTTTCATCATTCTTTTGTAATGATTCATTATCATTCTTTAAGAACGATTCAATTATCATTTCTTAAGAATGATATTTATTCATCGTTCTTTTGGAATGATTCAATTATCGTTCCTTAAGAATGATATTTTTTCATGATTATCCATGGATATAAGGATTATCCACAGATTATCCATACAAAATTATTTATCCATAGATATAATCTGAAGTAATAAAATGAGTATCTGTAATCCGTTATCCATATGGATACACAGATTACAGATATATAGATCCAAACTCTAGCTGGAATAGTGACCTGAAGAGAGCATTGGTAGGATTTATTAATATCTGGGTTCCAGGTGGATTCCATCTTGAAACCTAGTCCAGTATCTTTAATCTTTTGGAACAAAGGATTATAGTATATAACCCAAAGAATCAGAGAAATGACTTTACCCTGGTCTATTCTGATCTGAACATTATAAAAATCAGTGTTACCAAAGCTTGTAAAAACCTGGTTTTTCCTATTCAGGAATAAGCATGCTATCAAATTAATTAATTTTATCGGAAATTTTAATCTGGCCATTGCATTTTTGAGCATGAAAATGTTGACCCTGTTATAAGCTTTAGACATGTCTTGGAAAAGGATGTATAATTCTTGGTTGTATGATGCATCACTTTTCTTTCTCAGCCGATAGTATTCAAGTAAGTTATTAACGATATTCAAAGGTTCATTCGTCGATTGGTGCGAAAGGCCAGCGAAATTTAATCCAGAAAGAGCATTTGGGAACGTTTCCAGTAAAATCAAGTCATGAGGTATAGTAAATCATATGATCCGTAATGTGATTTTACTGGAAACGCTTTCATTTGATTATAGTAACACTTGTTGAATATGGTTGTTAAGAATTTTCGTGAAAGCCTTTCTAGCTGTTTCTAATAACGTGATGGGTATGATATTATTTAAGTCACAATTCTAAGGTTTGGGCTTCAGAATTGGAAAAATGTGGGCTAGGTTCCATTGTGCAGATGTTAATACTGATATGAAACAGGCACTAATGATTTTGAAAAGAAATTTGTTAGCTCGCAGATCTAAATGTTTTAGAAATTCGTTAGAAATATTAGATGAACCAGGCGCTTTGCCATTTGGAAGATATTTTAGGATCAGTAACTATTCGTTATACATAGGAGGATTCAAAATGGTATTGTATAAATTATCATCAACAGATTCTAAAGGTTTATATTCATCTTTCCAAAATTTCCATGCATCAGAGTGACCAGAAGCAATTAAATCATCTAAGCGAAGATTGGAGAAACCAGTCACATGTTTAAAATGGTTTATAGTTGCTGATTTAATATTATCAGGGTCCAGTTCCAAATATGGATTATCAGTGTTTGTGTCTATAAGTACTTGATCAAGAACTATTATTTTTCTAGTTTTTCAAGACACAAATCAATCATCTTAGCAGGAGCATCAGTATAATTAGTAGCTCTTTGAATTACGAACTCTTTGATTCTCTTATTATTTTCATTACGAGAGAAGATCTTAAGTTTACTTTCGAAAGGTTTGATGATGGATTGTTTGAGTTCCACAACGTAATCATTAATATTTTTTTGATAAAATAATGAATCCAACTGTGCTGATGAGATTAAATGTTCAGTAAAGATTTTAAGAACTTTCGAATGTAAGTTCTCAATAGATAAGAAATCAGCGTGTAACTGATAGGTATTTGAGTTGTCTGAAATGAGTTTGCACTTATAAAATTATTTATACAAAATTTTTGATTGTCTATGCATTTTAGAATTATCATGGGTTTAAAGGAGTTTATGATCGATTATTGTTGTAGATTTGGGAATATGTTTGTTTGCAGCAGTAATTATAGCATATGCAAAAAATTCCCAAGCCTTGTTTAGCGTATTCATGTTAGGACTGAGATCTATAGGATCACAGTCTTTATATATCAAGGAATCTCTAATGAATTTGTCCATTTTGTCTGAAAAAAGATCCCAATGTAAGTTCGCAGTTTTGTCATAATTAAATGATTTTCTTGTGGTTTTGTGTTGTTTACGGTGGTTACTGGATGAATTGTGAAATAAATTTTCTTTGTAAATTGAGATCAGAATTGGCAAATGATCAGATTCGTAAATGGTGTAGGTTTTGTCTAAAATACTGTATGCGGTCAAATCATATGTAAGAGCAGAGGAAGTGAAAATGTAATCTAAATGTGTCATGTTATGAAATACAGGGTTAACATATGTGTGAGGGTTTGGGGAATTAGAAGTATGGTTTAAGATATTTGCTAAAATGAAATTGAGATTGAAAAGTTTGTCGATAAAGAAACGTTTTTCTTTATATTGTTTAGTCATATTGCTAGAAGTGTTATAAATATCTACATTAAAATCACCCATTATGACTATATGAAAAGATTTTTTTTGTGCATCTAAAATAAGTTCCATTAATTTGGCTTTTATTTGTTTTCTAAGGGTAATTTGTGCTTTATTGCTGTGGTTTGCAGGAAGATAAATTTGAAAAATTCTAAGTTTGGTTTTGTTTTTGAACTAAAAGTCAATGTATGCTAGTCTGTCAAAAAGAAATTCGTAAAAGAAGATGTGGTCATATAAATAATTTCTAATGATAAAGCCAATGCCTTGGCAATTTTGTGAAGGATTATTCGATGAGAATAGGAAGCGGTACAGTTTTAATTGAAGATTATGTGAATAATAAAAAGCTTGCGATTTGTTAAAATGAGTTTCTGAGAGACCTAAAATATCTATGTTGTAATTGATGAAAAATTGTTCGATTTGTGTTAATTTGACGTCTAAAGTACAGCTTCTAACGTTATATGTAATGAAGGAAAAAAATTTAGGATCATTATATTGCGTTTGAAAATTATCATTTGTAAATCTATTCTTATTAAATTGATGCTTTTGTACATCGTTTGTGTTAATAATATTTTGTACTATTATTAAATGAATTTGTTGACGTTTGAAGAATAGGAGTAATGACAGATATTAGATTGCGCATTTCATCTTTGATATCATTGATGGATGATTCTACAAGACCAATACGTTGTAAATTTTCAGTTTGAGATGATGAGGAAACATTTTGATTCTGAAAAGTAGTATTTGTTTGTGAAAGTTGTTGTTCAGGAGTTTGTTCATCGATAGGCATTAAATAATCATCATGCGATGGAAATTCATAGTTTGGATCAGCAATGTGAGTTGGGTCATATTCAATTTTGTGCATGAATTCAATCCTGTTCAGATGGAAACTGATCTCATTTAAGTCATCAGCTTAGATCGAAAGGTCAGATTTGATAGCTTTAATTTCATTATCAATTATGAGGAGTCTGTTTTCAAATGAATCAAGTTTCTTTTATATTAGTTTAAGCGCGTCAACAATATTCTGTGGCATCTTGGGGTCCTTAATAATGGGTTGTTTTTAGTTACTGACAATATTTGAAAATGATGATTGTTGGGATTGGTTTTGTTAAAAGTACGATGTGGTCTGTATGGTTCAGGTTTAAAATGATCGTATAATGGTTTATATAGGTTAGCAGGTTTTCAGTTTGAGTAATCTTTGAATTCATATCTGAGAATACCACAGCTATGACAATGTTTAGCAGAAGGGTCCATTCAAAAAGTGTTCTTTCTTTAAATTTTTGTGACTGCGCCACTGCAGCATCTAGGTCATCAAGAGAAGCAAAATTAATGAAAGCGTAAAGTCAGAGACAATATTGTTGATCTCTAGGGATGAAACAAGATTTAGCTTTGATGTGTGCTAGAAAGTCCTATAGTTGCTGTTGGTTAGTATTGAGAGGAAGTTCTGTTAGTTTTAATTCGAATTGTTGGCGCAGTGAAATTTGTATAGGGTCTAAATCAGTTGGTTCAACACATAAAGCATTTTCTAAGAATTGGATAGATCAGTGATCATTGTAGAAAGGTTTGATGGTTTTGGCTTTTCCAAAAATGATGAAGGCAATTTATCACAAATCCCGAATGATCATAAAGAAGCGTGTGATCATACTATATTTGGCAAAGTAATTTTGTAACATATCAGATTTAACAAACAAAGGGATATCAGAGATCTTTAGGATCCTTCCTTTTTCAGCATCTTGTTTGATCTGCTTTTAGGCTGAGTCTACTACCGTAAAAATCAGATTATGTTGTGATTCTTGAGTATCCTTTATTACATACAGGAGTTTATCTATTGTACGAAAGTAGACAAAGAATTTTCTCATTTTGAAAATATAGTTGGAATCTTGATAGCCATTATAGCGGATGAATAAGGAGTTAATGTTTATACGTTTTTCAGCAATAGATTTGCCTTTTATATCAGACGCATTATCAGTCGCGTAAAAATGTGTTGGAGCTGTAATGATATTATAGGTAACACCTTTATTTTCTTATTCACATGATTCATTGTCAGAGACTTCATCAGATCAAGATTGTTTAGCTTTTTCTTTTTCATTTTTAGGAAGTTCGTAATCAAATCCTATGTATTTGAACATATCATGAGTAATGTCTTTGACATGCATAGAATCGTTGGTTGTAAGTGCTAGTGAAATTGGGGTTTGTTGGTTAGGTGGAATGGTGGTTGGGTCAACTTTCATTTCAGTTGATGTGTAAGTTTCAGTATCTTCTAAAGTTTGTGAGTTTTTGATAGAGGTCAAAATAACAGTATCTGAAGTTTAGTTGGTAGTGAGGTTATCAGTTTGTTTGTCTAAAGTAGTAACTGTTTTTTGTTTTTTAATAGAAGTTTTTCAGTTGTATCTAAAGTTTTGTAACTAAAAGCTTGACCGTTATTATTATAGTTTGTTCTTTTATTAGTTTGCTGTGTTCGTTTGTATTGTTTATTAGCTGAGATAGCTCTAGTAACTGGCATTTTATTTTACTTTGTTGATCTTTTTAAAAAACTGAAAAGTCATAAGAGAGAGTTTTTTTTCACTACAAATCACAAATCAATTTTACTACTTTTTTTTTTTTTTTTTTTTTTTTTTTTAAGGTGCTACGACGCCGACTGATGACCCCGTTGCACTTAAACCTAGTCAACAAGTTGATACTAGGCACCATTAGTTGGTAAAGTGCGGGACCTAAGCAATCTCAGGTATTTCCCTATTTTTCAAGTTATCCACCATGTCGTGCGCACCCCCCTCGATGTTCCCAT
>CAMKVN010001186.1:0-20200 GCA_946474995.1 Funneliformis geosporum | reverse complement strand
ATAAGGAAGATTTCCATATATACTTTCTAATGGTTTATCAGCAGGTCCACAAAATCCAAAATCACTAATATACCAATTGCCAGTATATTCAGAATATAATATATTTCCTGAATGCAAATCTCTATGAATAGAGTTATCATAATGAAGGGTTGAAACTGTATCGATTATGTTTTCAATTATGTTGATTCTTTGTTTTCATGTAAGTAGGTTATGATTTTGTTGTAAATATTTTCTTAAATCTGTTTTGAATAATAACATTATAAGAAAATAATCTTTATTTTGTGGATCTTGAGTAAGACCATAAGATGGAGCGAAACTTGCCCATTTGCTGCTTAATCTTAATTGAGATTCAGCCTATTAATTAAAATTTGATTAATAAGTTTCCTTTCTTTTTTTATATATATATATAAAAACCAACAATTATTAATACATTTAAAATAATTACATACCTCTTCAAACCAACTTCTATTAGCACTTTCGACATTTTCTAACCTTTTAAGTATAATTTCTTGTCTTCCATATCTTATTAATTGTTTTTTGATACAATCCCATTTGTCATAATGTCCATCAATCCAATCTGCCGTATATATTTCTGAACATTCCCCTTTAGTTAAATATTTGATATTTTGCAATTTATCGAATGGGATCCATTCAACTATTCTATAAGGAAGAACAGATTCCATCTGAAATTTCTTTATTAAATTATCAATTTCAATATTTCCAGATGTCCATTCTGAAAATTTTAATTTTAAATAATTTCGAATACAATGTTCGCAATATGTTATTGCAAAATATTCTTGTTTGCAATTTTTTCAAACTCTTTTCATTCCTTGATTATTGATAATCTTGTTAAATTCATATTCTACATTTAATAATCGTATAGCCTCTGATTTTTCTTCGTCTGTGAGATATTTTTCAGCGTAAATTGTTTTTTTTCTGAGTTCATTCCATTCGTCTATTTCTAAGTCATTGTTATTATTTAATACAAATGCTCTATCATATGCATCATTAACTATTTCCCTGCGAATGGAGAACATAATGCTATGAATAGAAAATAATTATTCAATTTAACACCATTTTGTATTTCAAATAGAATTTGATTGACAATGTACATCTAGTTCTACATTATTTGCATTGCATTGCAGAAATCAGGGATTGATGTTGCGGGTGGTGCATTCGTGTATTTTTCTACCAATAATCTGATTATTGAGGAGCAATGATTTATTAGACTAAGAGAAGCGATCATGATACTTTAAATTTGGTTCAATTGTTTTATTAAATTAACATGTTTATTATATCATAAATATTTTTGTATAAATAGCCTTTTATATTAGCACTTTTAGAGATATATTTATATTGATTTCTAATGTACTGATTGAAATCTCTACCAAATCGAAAAAATACGACTTTTCTTAGTGCGCAGTATGTGGGACTTTAATAAAAAAAATTGTACATTAATTAGATTTGTGAAAAACAATAACAAAATGATCACAAAGCTAGCAAATCCAAAAGTGTAGAATGAAAAATAAAAATTGATCGCCATAAAAATCGTAACAAAACAGAAAAATACAATACTACTGCTTCCGAAGTGATTCTAATCGATAGAAATCCTTAAATAAAAATAAATCAAAAGGGTGAAAATAATTTCTTTTATCGTGAACCTGATAAATTTAAAGAAGAATGACTGCGTTTCTAACAAAAGATTTAAGTTATTGTTTTATCCGATTTTAAAGTAGATCTCGTTTTCGTTGATCATAAGTTCTTGTGAGATAATTGATTATAAAGGACTATTATCTTTATTCATTCGTATACATAATTCGTCAATAATTCTGATTAATGAAATTAGTATAAATATTGGGATTGCAATTGAATTTCTCTTGGTTCGAAGATTTAGTTTTTCAGCTTTGATTATTCGATTTTATTTATGCCAATTCTATTTTTGATTTTAAATTTAACGTGGACAATGGACAATCAAAATAAAATTCATTTGAAATTAAAAAAATTTTCATTTTCACAAATTGACAATATGGAAAAATAGATACCATACCTTATTTGCTTCATTTCATCTTTGGTATTACCATTTAGCAGTAATTTTTTTCTCTCAATTCTTTTGCGTTCGAACCTTTTGGAATTACGATATGGGTGGAGAGTGGAGTGCTATTAAAATTGAGTACGGATCATATGATTTATTAATGTCTCGTACCTCAATTTTAATAGCATACCACCCATATAATTAGTTCATTGAAATAAGAGACATGCAGTAATTCTAGAAATTATTAAAATTTATTTTATTCCAAAATATTTTAAGATCTTTATGGCCTAAATGTCTTCAATTATTTTATTTTATTTTATTAATATTTGATTAGCCAATTATTAAGAAATTAACTGTTGAGTAAATATTACATGCGATGTAACTTTTTTTTTAAAAAAAATTTTTATAGTTTTTTAAAATGCTCGTCAACTACTATCTGACTGTTTAATTGATTGTTTTGAATATTTGAAATAAATCAAGAATTTATGTTCAAGCTTACTCGTTAATCGTGTCTGGCGCGAAGTTACTGTTGAATTTATGGAGAAATGTAATAACATCAAAGATTCCATTATTTAATTATATATCGTTTAAAAGAAAGTCTATAGATTGTAAAATTATTAAAAAGTATATACGCATACTTCCTTACATACCAGAAGTTTTTATATTGAAAAGAAAATACTAAATATATAGTATTGATATGTGGGAATTACATTTCGACAACAACCTTTGCCAATTTTAATAATTATTTATGAGCAGCAATGAATATATTAAATGGAATGAGACCAATAATTGTATCAAAAACTCCATTAGAATATAAAGAAAGAATGGAACAATGAATTTTCAAATTATTTTCAATGTTAAATTCTTTATAACAAATTTAAAAAGATATTAAATATTTTTTTAATAAAATGAATAATATTTTTAGTATTATAAATACTAATGATGCAAAATTAATAACAAACTCTCGCTTTTTAGCTAGAATTTTAGCAAAGCAAAGTACATATTTATATAGATTTACCTGAACCAAGAAACGGTTTAAAGATAAATTATACATTAAAAAATAATTGAATTAATTTTTTTTTTAATAATCAAGGTATATATTTAAGAAGTTTGTTAATATTATTTATTTATTTAAGAAATACATTTTACTTACTGTATTGTATATAGTTTAATAATTTAAAACTATTCATACATTTAATATTATGTTATAAATAAAACAAATAAAACTTAAGGCAAATCTAAAAGTTTATTTGGATGAAAATAATTAATTTTTATTAAGCTTCTTAATCTTGTTGTTAAATAAAGTTTGTTTAAATTCGTTGTAATTTCAATGAATATGAATCGATTGTTTTTACTGTTACTATAGTTGTGCTCAATTTATGAATTTAAGAAATTATTATATCGTTGCTTTTAGAATCAAGTTATAACTGATTACGTTGTAGCGATTTTCTGAATAAAAGAATTTGATATTTCTCTTAAAGCCTATTACAAATAGTTTAATTCACTGAAAAAATTAAATCTATATACAGCACACTGACGCATTAATAATTGCTATAAGAAGATCTTAGGCGTAATTCAAAACACTCGCTATATTAGCAATTTTTTTGTATGAATTGAGGAAAAATAATAGCGTAACGAATAAGATAAAAAAAATAAAAATAATAAAAAACCTAAATAATCGATAGTTTATGAACTATAATGTGAAAAAAAAATCCAAATTTAGGACCGGTTAAGTTTATTTTTTAATATTCTAGTATCGAATTTTCCAAAATTAAAAAATTTTTATTGTGAAATTTTTAAAGTATTATACGAATAGTACATGTAATATATAAAATGGCGTAAAAGAATTTTTCTAGCCTAATTTGAATATATTAATATTATATACATTTGAAGTATGTTATCATAAGATGAATGTGAAAATTTCAAATGTTTTTTTTATTTGATAAATAAATTTTTAAGCAATGAAATTTTTTTTTTTGGTGAATATTTGCGTTCAAATTATGATCAAATCACTTTTAGAATCGATTTATAGAATCTGAAAATCGAACCTTAGAAAAAATTGAGAAACAATCGTGATCTAATAGATTCTAAAATAATTCTACTTTTTTATTTCATAAATATTTTGTAATTGTTCGACATTACTTTTGTCTTAAGAAACAATTGCCACATAGAACTTAGCAAAGGAGGAAATATTTTTATTATTTTTTTTTATTAGCCCGCTTGTAATCAATGTAACGTGGACTAGGTTAACTTAATAAAAATTATTGTCAGAAGCTTAAAGTAGAACTTTTAAAGTACACTCAATGGTACTCTCAAAATACGATTGAGGTAATCTGGTTTCACAAAAAACGTGATTGAGCTTAATTTCGAAAATTAAATATAAAGTTTTAATCTTACCAATCTCAAGATTAGTGCTCCGTAAGGGTCGGGTCGGGTCGGGTTTAAAGCAAACTCGAACTCAAACCCGTTATTATTTACAGGACCCGAATTCGACTCGACCCGATTATTGATTAATCCGAACCGATTATTTTTGAACTCGGATTCGACTCGAATTTTAAGGGTAATATTAATACCGAAGTAAAAAAATAATTTATTAATTCAGATAATGAAAAGAGTGTCTTGGGTTGTACAATAATTCGAATTATTGCCACCAGGAATTCAAATACATGACCAAACTAAACTCATTCACCACAGGAACACTCATTGCTTTATTTTAATATTTTCATTTTTATTAATGATGACATTTCTAAATAATACCAAAGATTTGTTGTATTTGTATCACCAATCTTGCACAGCCATGTTATTTTCTATAAAATTTTATAAAAAAAAAATAATAATATGTAACATACATCATTATACACTATTGAAAATACATACGAGCAGTTAGGTCATCTAAATTCTCGATGAGTTTTTGAATTTTTATGTTCAGGTGGAAGAATATTCTCTTCTAAAAATTCTTTGGCAAAAAGATTACTTCGCAATGCTTTTCGTTTTCCAAGAAAAGCATTATTGTAATAATTATTTCGCGTAATTTATGCATACCATTTATATCATTCAAATTTATATCATTTATTCTCATCACCTGATAATTCGAGTCACCCGGGCCAAGCAAAATCGCGACCCTAACCCGAAGGTTTTCAGAAATTAGGACTCGTGACATATAATGATAGTCCCGACTCGAGGGTCGATTCGATCGGTACGGAGCATTAGGCGCAATCATTTATTTTTTTTAAAATAACTTCAAAGATATTATATTTCTGCTCCATTTATTTTTTCTATTTTAAGGATCACTTTCGAGTTTAATTACTTCGGAAGAAGTAGGTAAGCTTTTGTTTTGTTTTCATTTTTTTTTTTAATCATTTCATTGTTATTTTTTTTGAGTTCAAATTACATCGTTAAATGCGTAAAATGATTAATTTTTTATTTTCCGATTTGTTCTTTTAATATGGTTATTCTTTATTTATTCTTCACATTTAGGTTTAATCACATCTATTTTTTCTTGGTCATCTCGCTAATATTTTATCTAAAATTATTCAAATTGTACTATATAAATAATTTTTTTTTTTGATTGACTAAGGGCGTTCTCAAGCACCTCCCTCAATGTGATTAGTGATTGATTGAAATGTTGCACAAGCATTAAGATCATTTAAATAATGATTTCAATCGAACCTTGAGCTATTTCTCTTCATTCCTCTATCATTTCAACATTATTGAATTATCATGCAAGTCTTCAAAATATAATATTAAAAAAAAGAAAGTGGTTAATCGAAGCAGTTTCACGCCTTCTTCAAGAACGTTCTATTCATAGAGATTTGCATTCAGGAAATATATTATATTCCGAATATAGTGGAGAATGGTATGTTAGTGATTTTGGATTTTGTGGACCTGCTGATAAACCATTAGGAAGTATATATGGAAATCTTCCTTATATAGCGCCTGAAGTTATTAATGGAAAAGGATATACTTTTGCATCAGATATTTATAGTATTGGTATGCTCATGTGGGAGATTTCATCTGGACAACCCCCTTTTGCTTCTTTTGGCCATGATGATAGGGATCGGAATCGATTCTAAAAACCGAAATCGAAAATCAAAAGGGTAAAAATCGATTTTTCAAATGATTAATCGGTTATTGAAAGCGATTAACAGTTTCAGCTTGGAAAATCAGATAATCGGCAAATCGGAAGATTTTTTTTTAAATTATTTTATTAAATTTAATAATGCAAAAATAATCTTTACTTTTAAGCAAGTTAATATCATAATCTTTATTGATTAAAATAAAAAAAAACTAAGTATTCAACAAAATGAATTAAAATGTTAATGCAATATATTCATAAATTTCTTATTTCGTTTCAGAAACATTATTTGATTGACAACACATGGACTGAATCGATTGTGATTAGGTTTCCAGCATCCGAAAAAAAGGCGTTCTGATGGTACCGAAGTTGCAGGTATGGAAAGATATTTTTGTGCAAGTTTTGTTAATCGCGGATAATGAATTTCATTAACTCTCCACCATTCAAAAGGATCATATTGTTCAAGTACAGGCAAAGTTTCTTCATTAAGGCATTTTGTAAATTCATCCTTCTCAACTGTTTGAACTGTATTATTCTTTTTTTACAAATAAAATGCTCATAACAGAAGAACCTAAAGTTGTCAGTGTTGAAGATTGTTCTATATCAGAAGATGCTGTAGAAATTTGTTATTCAACACGTAGTTCTTCAATAAATTGGTCTTTTGTATACTTAAATAAAATAAATAAATAAATAAATAAAGTCTAAATATTTTAATTTTTTAAAAAAATAAATGCATATATGATCAACTTGATCAATAAAATATAAATCTTTGAAACGCAGATCATAAAATACTGCATATATTTTTATATTTTCTGGATAATCGACAAATCCTCTTGGATCTTATCTCTTACAAGTTTTGCTTCACTAGATTTGAAATGATTAAAATCTGTTAAAAGTAGATTTTTTAAAAATAGCATAGTTGGATAAATCAGACTAAGAGTAGGATATTGTTATCCACTTTAAAGTCGTGTAGCTATTTCAAAAGGACTTAATAATTCAGTAAGTCCTTTAATAACTTTCCATTCATTAGTTGTAGGCATTCCACACATATTATACATGCATGATTACTATATATTACCATACAATACATACAGTGTCAACTATACACTACATATTTTCTATATACCCGAAGAATATTTCGTTTGATTAGAATAAGATCTATTTTTATTTATTTTGTGTAATCGATTTTTGCCGATTAATCGGATTAAATAAAAATCGATTTAAAATCGTTACAATTAAACGATTTTAACTGAGTTTTGAAAATTTTAATCGATTTTAGTTTCGATTTTTGATTTTGGCAATTTTCGCAGTTTTGATTCTAATCACTATAATAGGTTAGTGGCAATTCCAAAATTTACTGAGTTAAAATCTTCAATAATGGTATTACTACTGTAAAAACAGTCAATGAGTATCGAATGATAATGAAAGTAATAATCTCGATACTTGACGGTTTATTTGATGACAAGGATTCACGTATTAGAAAACGAAATCATAATAGCAATCATTTATATATATCTTTAGTTTGACTAACTTGTGTATTTCTTTCTTTCATTTGCATATATATAATAAGCCGTAAGGAGGAATTTTCAGAAGATGATCTAGACGAATTTGAGGTAAATGATGATGAAATATTTTTTTATGAATAATATGATTTTATTAAATAGTATATTTATCTTTGTAGGATTTAATTATAACATGAAGTCATGAATTCATAAATATATTTTCCCGATTTAGTCCAAATGAGTTGCGTTTGCCAAAATTACACTCTTGAAGATATCATATTATTCCTGCTATTCATCGATTCAGAGCAAACAATGGATTCACAACTGAAACTTATGAGACCTTACATAAATTTTATGTCAAGAATCCTTATTGAAAAAGTAATAAGATGGAAGTTATGGATCAAATCCTAAATAAAGTAATGTATTTTTTTAAGTTTCTGATCAAAAACTCTATAACTATAGACAGTTAATAAATTACTTAACTTTCAGGTTCGGCAAAAAATGTTAACAGAAACTGTGAGTCATAATAGAATAAGCAAAGGTAGATTATTGTCAGAAAAACTTTAAGATATATAATTAGTGTTCCGCAAAAAATCTGATTCAATCTAAATCTGATCTGGATCTGATGGATCAGATCAAATCGGATTTATCAGATTCGAATCAGATTCAGATCCAGATTTTGATTTGATTCGATCTGTCGGATCTGGATCAGATTTGAATTTGAATTTGATTCAATCTAACAGATTCAGATTTGGATTCAAATTCAATCCGTCGGATTTGGATTTGGATTCAGATCCAATTTGTTGAATTTGAAATAAAAAATGCAACCCTGAAGTCGGACGTGACATTTATTATTAAAAAAATTTAATTTTTAATAATAAAATGCCACCCGAAAGTCAGACACAGTATTTATTATTAAAAAATTTAACTTTTAATAATAAAAAGTTGCCCAAAAGTCAGACACAGCATTTATTATTAAAAAATTAATTTTTAATAACAAAATGTCATTCCGAAAGTCAGAGGCGGTATTTATTATTAAAAAAATTAATGTTTAATAATAAAATGCTGCCCCGAAAGTTAGATGCGGCATTTATTAATAAAAAATTAATTTTTATTAATTTTTTATATAAAAATGCCGCCCCAAAAGACAGATGCGGCATTTATTAATAAAAGATTTAATTTTTAATAATTTTTTATATAAAAATGCCGCCCCAAAAATCAGACGTAGCATTTATTAATAAAAAATTTAATTTTTATTAATTTTTTATATAAAAATGCTACCACGAAAAACAGATGTAGCATTTATTAATAAAAAATTGATTTTTATTGATTTATTATATTAAAATGCTGCCCAAAAGTTAGACACAGCATTTATTATTAAAAAAATTAAATTTTAATAATTAAATGCTGCCCTGAAAGTCAGATGCAATATTTACTAATAAAAAAATTGATTTTTATTAAATTTTAATAATAAAATGCCACCCCAAAAGTCAGACGCAGCATTTATTATTAAATAAATTAATGTTTAATAAAAAAATTCCGCCTGAAAGTCAGATGTGACATTTATTAATAAAACAATTAATTTTTATTAATTTTTTATATTAAAATGCCGTTCTGAACGTCAGAGGCGGATTTTTTGTTAAAAAAATAAAATTGTTGTTTTTTTTAACATTAAAATGCTGTTCCGAACGTCAGATGCGGATTTTTATTAAAAAACAAAAATTTTGTTATTTTTTAACATTAATACGTCGTTCCAAATATCGGAAGCAGATTTTTGTTAAAAAAACAACAATTTTGTTGTTTTTTAACATTAAAACGCCATTCTAAACGTTGGAGGCAGATTTTTGTTAAAAAAATAACAATTTTGTTGTTTTTTTAACATTAAAACGCCGTTCTGAACGTCAGAGCAGTGTGTAAAATCTATGTGCACAATGTGCACATATGCACATTAATTTTTTGTGTGCACATATTACACAACATAAAATGTGCACAAATTATTACTAAAAATAGATAAATTATATACAAAAAAGGTAATTTTACATAAGAAAATGTTATGATTTTCTTATTTTAGTAATAATTAATCAACTTGTGCACATGAATTTTAACTTAGATTTTATACACTGCGTCGGAGTCAGATTTTTGTTAAAGAAACAATAATTTTATTATTTTTTTAACATTAAAATGCTGTTCCAAACGTCAGAGTCGGATTTTTGTTAAAAAAACAACAAAATTGTTGTTTTTTTAACATTAAAATGTTGTTCTGAACAGCAGAGGTGGATTTTTGTTAAAAAAATTTTTTGATTCATCAGATACAGATACATATTCAGATTTGTCAGATTCAGATCAAATCAGATTTGGATTTTTCAAATTCAGACTGAATCAGATTTTGCCCAAATCTGATCTGATCTGATCTGTGCAAAATACTATATATACTTATTATCATTGGAAGAGCATTTGCAAGTTTTTCGACAAATAAAACAATAGACTCATTGCAACTTAAAGGAATTGAAAATTTACTCACATCACTAAACACTTTTCTGGACAACACGTCTATAACATTTCTTAATATAAATGAAAGTTTTGTGCGATTATACAAAATGCAATACTACAATCAATAGATATTATACGTGCTGATCCATCTTATAATAATGCTTTATAGTTTAGCAATATTTCTGTTGTAATGGATACAGAAGAAGCTACTAATTATATTACAGATCAAGGAACGTGTTTTGGGAAGGTTAGCAAATGAATTGATTTATTGTTATTATTGTAATTAAATTTTTTATTCTTATTATAGAATATTTTGTATTTCTATAACCAGGTATTGCTATTAGGAGAATTATTTGCTAACATTGCTTTCGCAATAATAAAATAGTATAATTATTGTGAGCTAAACCAAAGGGATCACGAGGCATCAGAAATTTATGGATGTTCTCAGCTATCAATATTAAAGGATTATAATGTAGTATCGTTAAATTCCATAATGCGAACTGTTCATATTATACCGAAATTTCATAAGAAAAACCAGTTTCTGGTAAACAGATATATTTTTTAACAAATTATAAAAATTTTAATAAGAAAGTAATAAATGAAAAATATGCGATCAAATAAATTATATTTAAACCACTGATCATTGCAGTCACGTGTTTATATATTTTTTAAAATATATATTACCAGTTATTACATGTATTTGATAAGCTTTGATAAACTTTACATATGAAGTATTCTTTTTAGGTAATAATTGTCAGAGATCTTCAAAACTAAATATAAAAGCATTTTTTAGTATATAAATTTATCGGGTATTATATAATTCTGAGTATTTTTGATAACAATTACCTGATTTGATCTCCTGATGAAATCAATAATGAATAACTGTAATTTTATATTTGCAACCACAAAGAACAATTATCAAATAATCCAAAAATGCAGTAGATTCGATTATGATAGCAATTTACATTTGTACGATTAGAACGATCATTAAATAAATCAAAAATATAGCAGATTCTGATATAGCGGATAATCATAATTTTCATTTGAAATAATAAAAATGATCATCAAATAAACCAAAAATGGACAACTGCAATTTTCATTCACAATAATAAGAAATAATCATCAAATAAACCAAAAATAGACAACTGTAATTTTACATTCGCAACCACAAAGAACAATTGTCAAATAACCCAAAAATGTTGCAAATTCTGCTATGATAGCAATTTCATTCGTAACAATTAGAACGATCATTAAATAAATCAAAATGTAGCAGATTCTGATGCAATGAACAGTAGTAATTTACCAAAGTTAGTAGTGGATTCCATTGCAGTAGACAACTTCGCAGTAATAAGAAACAATTAAAGATGGTTTCATAATTATTTTTAAAATTTTTAACTAGTTGCAACTTAAGTTACAACTCTTTGAGTTGCAACTATTTATAAATTTTTATATTAAAATAAATTTACAAGAAGTTGTAACTCAAGTTGTAACTTATTGTGTTGCAACTTTTTAATTACTGTGCTATCTTTAGAAATAATCATTAAATAAACCAAAAATAGACAATCACAATTTTACATTCACAACCACAAAGAATAATTGTCAAATAACCTAAAAATGCAGTGAATTTTGCTACGATGGCAATTTCATTATAACAATTAGAACGATCATTAAATAAATCAAAAAATGTAGCAGATTCTATACAGCGAATAAAAGCAATTTACCAAAATAGCAGTGGATCTATTGCAGTAAACAGCTTTGCAATTTTATAACCACAAAGAACAATTGTCAAATAAATCAAAGATGTGATAGATTTTATTATAATGGCAATTTACGTTTGTAATAATTAAAACAATTATTAAATAAATCAAAAAGAGATGGATTCAGATGCAACAGACAGTCATAATTTCATTCATAATAATAAGGAATGATCATTAAATAAACCAAAAATGGACAACCGCAATTTTACATTTGCAATTACAAAGAATAATTGTCAAATAACCCAAAAATGCAGTGGATTCTCTATGATAATAATTTCATTTGCAACAATTTGAACGATCATTAAATAAATCAAAAATGTGACAGATTCTGATACAGCAAACAGCTGCAATTTACCAAAAATAATAGCGGCAGATTCTGATGCAGCGAAGAGTCGCAATTTTTATTTGCAATAATAAAAATGATCGTTAAGATACCACTATAGTAGATAAATTTATCTCTTTATATATAATGTACCTAAATTGATGCTTTAATAATTGTGAACCATTAAATTTTTTATCAAATTTTTAATAATTATATATATCAAGCAATATGAATTTCAAATGCTCTTTTGTGAAGAACATTCAATCTATATTCTATATATAGTCAACATGTTTAATTATGCTTTAAAAAAGCAGAAATAGAGTTTGATTCTGGTTTCGATGAATAAGATAGCAATAACAAAATAAATTTTATGGAAGATATAATGCCAAATATCAATAATAAAAATGATTTTAATATAAGTTTTTATTAAATTCATAATCAAAAGTATTTTGCTTCAATTAACAGATAATAATAAATTTTAGATGAAAGATGAAATTGAAACATTGTTTAATAGTATCGAAAGTACACAAAGTAATTTACTTTCAGAAATTTTAATAAGAAGCTATGAAGAGAGATTAGAATCTAAAAGTTCTGAAGAACTGGAACCAGAAATCTTTAAAGAATTAGAAAACCTTAAAAGTGAAGTTTGTATAGAATTTCCTAATAAAGTTTACAAAGATCTGATATTTTTCTCATATTTCTTAGTTTCATACTCTTCTTTACTATCATTATTTTCTACTACTTCTATTCTAACCTTTGGAAATACATGACTTTCAATTGGAACTGCAAGCACTTTATTTTCCAATATAATGTCATGGTTTTATTTCTATAACTTATTTTTGTATCGATCTTTTTCAACCAATCATTTTCTACGATAGCATCATAGGAATCAGTTTTAATTACTAAAGTGTCAAATATGATGATTGATTCTATTATCTTAAAGATACTTTAGTGACTATTTCAAGAGGTCATCTTCTTTCTCCGTTAATATTTACCATGATTGTTTTTGGATGCTTTGTTTATTTAATAATTTGAGCGATATAATGCATTCACAGGATCCAGAGTTAACTATTAAGGAGACTTTCTTTTTCTTTATGTGTGCTTAACAGTTAGATTTTAGATCATTTTTGCTGGATGTGTTAAGAGTGTATGACTCATTTTCACCATAGTTGTTATTACCATCAGGTTTATAATTATTTCTTTCTTCAGTATCTATTGCTTCTTTATTAAGAGGAGCTGTTGGTCTTAAGGAACCTGTATCTTCAGGTTCTTTTCCTTTATTAATTTTTCTTGCTATTGGTTTTCTTAACCATCTCAATATATTCATTATTGATTTTTGGTTTTCTGCTAATAGTTGTCCTATCGATATATATACAAGTTGATCACAAAACTGTTGAGGTGTATAAGGATCTACAATATTAACTACTAGAAGAACAGAAGGAAGCTTTTTCTTTTCTTTTGATTTGTTCATTTATTTTACAGTCTTAACTTTCTGTTTAGTCTCTCTTTTTCTAATAAAATCTTCATTGTCCTGATTTTTATCTAGTTTGTTTGCATATGTTTCTGTTAAAGAAGATTCAAGTAAATTGTAAAAGGTTCTGTACCATCAACCTTCAGTAGTATATTTTCTAGTTTAAAGATTAATTGTTATCAGTATCTTCTTGTCCTATCATTTGTGCTAATAATTATAGAGCCTGTAAATTAGGAACATTATTAAATAGCATATTATTATTTTAAAAAGTGTTGTTGTTAGGTAATAGGTATTGACTATATTATTTACTGGTGGTAGATTATTGGCGACTAGTAAAGCATTAAATGCTGCTATATTGTTGGTTATGTTTGGTATTACTGGATTAAGTGGACAGTTTCTTTTATATAACCTGATTGTTTACAACTGTAATAAGTGATGTTTCCTTTATTTAAATTATTTACTGACATATTATTATTTTGAAAGTTCTTTTGCTGATCTGTTATAAATCTTTAATTATTTCTTCTAGTAGTATTTTTAACATTAAGTTGTTGTACTTGTTGGGTTAAAGTAGCAATAGCATTATTTAAATTATTAAATTAATTTGGCATTGCAATAGACAATGCATACTTATTCATGTACGCTTTAATAGCAGTTATATCTTTGTATGCTAATTCATATTGTTTGGCCCTATCCAATGCTACATTCCAAATTTGATTATTAAAAGAATTAACTAATAGATAAAGCTCAGGTAATAAACTACTAACAAGTCGTTAAGCTTTCATTAGATCAAGATATTGGAAAGCAGGGATTTCAAATCTGGTATATAATTCTAATAAAGTATTAGCATAATTGTTGATTACTTCAACTAGTTGCTGTTTTTTCTTCTCTAGTTCAATGATCCATCTTTCTACTAAAGTTTGTAATCTAAATGATACTGGAAAGTTTTGAGTAAAATCAGTATTATTATTATTATCAGTACATACTACAATATGATTTGCATTGTTATTTGGAAAAGCCTGATTCATTATTCACCAAGTAGATGTAGGATTTTTCAAATATGCTGAGACTACCTTTATTTTTTGGGATTGTTACAGCTAATTTCATAATTCATGAACCATTAATAATTTTTCAGTCACATTCAGTCATAATATTTTATAGTAATTTTATTATAAAATATTTTCAGTCACATTCAATCGCAATTTATTAGTGTTCCACGAATTATAAAATTAGCTATAATACCATTTACATTATAAGCACATGTAAATTCTACTATTCAGCTTATTAGGTCTTGATTTTTTTTATAAAAATAGGATAGTTTAGTAATACGTGTTTTTCATTGTGATTGATTTATATTTAGAGCATTTACATTAGCTTGAAGCTACATATTTAAATTTGCCAATCTGTTATTAGTAGTAGGTTAACCTTGTAGAGCGAATACATTGAGGTTATTTTGTAATGCAGCTATTAGTGTTCTGCACAGATCAGATCAGATCAAATTTAGGCAAAATCTGATTCGATCTGTATCTGAAAAATCTGAATCTGATTCGATTTGAATCTGAAAAATCTGAATCCAAATCCATATCCGAATCTGACAAATCTGAATATGTATCCATATCTGATAGATCAAAAAATTTTTTTAACAAAAATCTGCCTTTGACATTCAGAACAACGTTTTTAATATTAAAAAATAACAATTTTGTTGTTTTTTAACAAAAATCCCGCCTCTGATGTTTGGAATAGCGTTTTAATGTTAAAAATAAAGATGGTACAGCAATTGATTTTAAATTTACAAAATGTTATAACATAAGCTAAAATTAGTTGCAACATATGTTGCAATATTATAAGTTGCAACATATATAGGTTAAAACTAATTGCAACGTAAGTTGCAATATTAAAAATTGCAACATATTAATTACAGTTCCTATCTTTAGTTAAAAACCACAATTTTGTTGTTTTTTTTAACAAAAATCCGCCTTCAACGTTCAGATCGGCATTTTAATGTTAAAAAACAACAATTTTGTTTTTTTAACGAAAATCTGCCTCTGACGTTCAGATCGGCATTTTTATGTTAAAAAATAACAATTTGTTTTTTAACAAATATCTGCTTCTGACGTTCAGATCGGCATTTTATTATTAAAAATTAATTTTTTTAATAATAAATGCCATGTCTGACTTTCGGGGCGGCATTTTTATATAAAAAATTAATAAAAATTAATTTTTTTATTAATAAATGCTGCGTCTGACTTTTAGGCGGCATTTTATTATTAAATATTAAATTTTTTTTAATAATAAATACCGCGTCTGACTTCGGGGTAGCATTTTTTATTTCAAATCCAACAAATCAGATCTGAATCCAAATCCAAATCTGACAGATCGAATCTGAATTCAAATCCAAATCCGTCAGATTGAATCAAATTCAAATCTGAATCTGATCTGGATTTGACGGATCGAATCAAATCAAAACCCAGATCTGAATCTGATTAGAATCTGATAAATTCAATTCGATCTGATCTGTTGGATCCAGATCAGATTCGGATTGAATCAGATTTTTTGCAGAACACTAGCAGCTATTAATACTTGTATATCAGCTTGATTTGATATTATAATATAATTTAAAAAAATTTGTAATTTATTGGAATAAAATTAAAATGGAATATTGCCTTCTTTTACTAATGAATATATAGATAATATAAGTGATTCATTTGATACAGAAGCAGTAAAAATCAATCAAATAATTGACAAATTTTGATAACATTGATGCTTTTCTATTACAAAATACAATTAATAATTTCTTTTAATATTTAGAAGAAAAAATTCCAAATAATAATCTTTTAAGTGATAAATTTTTATAAAATAGTTTAAGAGGAAATAAGAATCATATTCTGAGAATTTTTTATTAAAATTAAGATTTTAATTGCATTTAATTTTTATTACATTTAGATCAATATGTAATAAGATATTAATTTTAGTCAAAATTTTCCAGAATCTGATTTTTTTAGATCACAATCACAACCCATATGATAATGAAAATTAATGATTTTGAAGAGGATTTTAAAGTAGAATCAGTACATTTGATGCAATTAAATTTTTTAAAAAATATCTTAATATAGTGCAATAGTTTCAATAACTGATTTTTTTAGCAAGTAGATATTAGAAAAATGATAATTGTATGAACTTTTAAATATTATAAATTTATAATAAAATCGAATTTTATTTGCTTTATTATACTATCTGAATTTATGATATAAAGGTGATTATATAAAGTCACACCTCTATACAATCACAAATTTTAATGGGGAGGTAATTAAATTCGAAATATAAAATAAAAGATAATTATTATGTACAATTTTCAAATTGTAAAGATGAGGGACGAACCCAAAAAAAGCAATTAATAAATCATAGTGAGTGGTACGACGAAACCCGAAATTGACCGAAACTATATTAAAAACATAGTAAAGAGGGGGGGTATGACGAAATTATTTTGAGGGAGTTTTGGCGAGCATCTTTAATAGCGTGATATTTTGAATGATAGGATATGTTACATGATCGCATTATAAGTAATATAAAGGCTAATTATCAAAAAATTGTTTTATAATTTATTGAAAGAGACGCGTTCATCAGTTTGTGCTATTTCAATATTAAATTTTAAAAAAATTAATTGGTGTAACAATTTTATTTAAATTAACGTTACAAAAATAAAAATGCATACACTAATGTAAATAATACATTGAATTTGCGGATAACCGTATAATTTAATATTAAATCTTTTTAATTTTTGATTAATCCGCTAGTTAAGAAGTTGAATTAAATTCAATTACATTTTTTCTCAACCCTTCTTGATAGAACTGCTGAACATCATCATTTATGAAAGGCTGTTCAATGATATCTTTAATATTACCAAATTTGTCAACTTCATGAAATTTCTCATCCAAATTTTCTCTTGTTAAAACATACCCAAATAAGTTCAAATCACGTTCTTTTTCATGATTATCAATCTTTAAACTTCCATAATCTGAATGCAGGATACAGATATGTAAGTCTATATTAGTAGAAGTATCGATATTTGTTAAAGAATTTTTATCTCCACTAAGTAGAACTTTTGAACTATCCAAACTTGATTCATCATAGGTTAATTGAACGTTAATAGCTTCATCTTCCCAATTAACTAACTTAATAATACTAACGGGCTCATAATTGGTAGATGGATAATATGCATTAATAAGAATGGTGTTCCCTTTGGATAAAGGAAGCGTTTTAATGCGATAGAATGAATTATCGGCTTTTATTGAAATAGATTTTTCAATACGTTCAACTCGAATTTTTCGATTATTTGGACTAAAAACCGATAATTTCAAGGGATTTCCAATAATTATCCATAAAATGAAACATTTTCTGATATCCACCTTTGAATTATTTAAAGGTTTTATAATTGAAGAAAATCCATTAACATCGAATAACCTAAATTTTACCAAAAAATCTTTCGACATTAAATTGTTTTTTGTAATAATTGACCCAAATACTTCATAATTTTCATCTTCCAACGACAAATCTATATTTATTCGCTTAAAGTGTTGGACATTATCTTTATCCAAATTCTTTAAATCATTTATTCCGGTCATGATAATTTTCAAGTTATTACTTAATATACAATCTATATTCTTTTTTTGTTCTGATTCAAGAATATCGTACAAAGAAATTATCTCATCATATTCAATTATTTCTAAATCATTATTTGATTTTTGAAACCAATCATCATAATTATCTTCAATAATATAGCCTTTTTGTGTTGTGAGATATGAAATATTCAATTTATTTAAATATGAGTGTAAGGATGTTATTGGTAATTCTAAATTTATCTTTTTAAAAGTATCAAAAAAATTTGTGGTTGACATGTTTTTAAGAGATTTCCCCAAGATAATTCTTAATGGGAATAAATGTCCATATTCATCAAATACAGCTTGTAAAGCATTAAATGGTTTCATTTCATTAAATGCTTTTTCGATTGCGTTATTAAACTCTTCTGAAGGTTCTATATAATCCCTATTTATTAGAATTTCATATTTTTCATATTTAACTACTAAATGAATAAAATTCATATTATTAAAATCATCAAGTTTAATAAACGGAAAAGTTCTAGAATTTTTAACTGAGGAAATCTTATTGAATATGAAAATTTCCTCCAATTTTGATGTTGGATTTATTATCTCAAAATAAGATTCGTCTCTTAAATTTACTTCAGGAACTTCCATAAATTTAATGGCAAATTTCTTACTACTTTCTATTTTATATGATTTATTGATTGCAAGACCTTGAAATAGGTGAAAATCTTTGATCCACTTTGCTAATTTAACATATTCCGTATTTCCAACCCACTTTTCGAAATTTACTTCCTCTCTAAAGTTAGCAATTCCAGTATGTTTGTTATTCTCAAAATCTTCTGTTAATTTCCCGCTTTTTAATTGAGATACAGAAATAAGATTAATATAAGAAATAATATCTATTACATTATCCTGATATAATTGCCTCATCCAATTCACCAACTTTTTAAGAGTATCTAACGTTACACCGTCTGATGTTTCTATTCTTGGTAAAAAATCCAAGTCAAAAGGACTATTATCGAACGGAAATTCATTATTATTTTTGGCTGATTTATATATCCAAACTAAATAAAATTTTAAAATATCCTTTTGTGTCGAAGTTGTTAAATTGAAATTTTTGATAAATAATTGTCCACCGACCAAAAATTTATTCGCAATAAAATGACCATAAAGGTCGTGTAACTTTCCTAAATCTCTCGTAAATTTTGAAAATGATTTTACTGGATCGGCTCTATAAGTGATTTCAACGACCGGAAAATTGATGCACAAATCCGATGACTTTAAATTATCATAAATCCCGTTATGATTTTCAAAATCAAGTGAATTCGTAGGACTATCAGAATCGTTTATATTAATATAAACTATAGGTCCTCCTTGATATAAATTTATATCCAAATCTCCAACATCAACAAAAACAGCCCTTTTACTTGATTGTATGCTAGATCCATCTAAAAATAAACCATTATTCAATTTCCACCGTTGTATTATTTACTGGCTAATTAATGAACCTCCTTTTATTCCACGTGTCGTTTGTTTAGAAAATATTAGTCCATAGTTATTTAATTATACAAACAGAATATATTGGACTTACCGATTTTCTTTTCTCCATATTCCAAAAGAGAAATTTCAGACGGTTTTTCTAACCTTTTAATGGCTTTATCAAAACCATTATCAGCAGATTTTTTATACCACTCATTAGCTTTTTCTTTATTTTTTGTTGTTCCAATGCCATCTTCAAAACAAGTGGCAACATTATATTGCGCAACATTATAATTCATATTGGCAGCTTTCAAGTATAATTCAAAAGCCCTTCTTTTATCAACAGAAGTACCAATACCTTGTATATAACAATCACCTAACCTTTCAATACCAGGAGCATGTTCATTCTGATCACATAAATTATAATAATAAAAAGCCTTAATTTCATCTTTTTGAACACCAATTCCAACACGA